>LPNX010331144.1:44561-66398 GCA_001517045.1 Pseudotsuga menziesii
GGTAAACTTAGAAGGATAAGGATGTTTATAAAATATAGTAATCAACTAAGAGAATTGTTTTTTATCATTTGATAAATTGTCATTTGTGAATTGTGAGAGCTAGTGGATGACTTGTTTTCTTGCCTTAGACAATTTCGAGGGTGAAAGATTCCCATCCAAGTTGGTGTTTGGAGAGACCACTTAGGTGTTTCATGGAGTATTATTTTCAAGTTTAATATATAGGGAATCTTTTGGATTCTTCTATTGCAATACTTTCTCAACCATTTCCAGTTTTTATGGCATATTCTTGCTCATGGAGGGATTGCGCTTTGGGTGAGATATTGATCTCTTTGGGGAATATTTTAATGATAAATTATTTTATGTTATTATGTAAATAATATTTATTTCAATTTCAGAAGACTATCAAGTCGAAATGCCAAAATATTTCATGTAAAAATGTTAAACAATGAAGAAATAGTGCCATTTCCCCATTATCTTGTTGTGCACCATTGTAATGCTAATGATTTCGAATTGGGAGAGATTTTCATTGTCCATTACTGATTGTAATAAGATAAATATTATATTTTATTCATTATAAAAAAGTATCAGGTATAAATATCAAATGGTTGTAAGGAAAAGTGATTATTAATGAGCAAACAATGACCATTTCCCCACTACATTGATGTATGCTATGATAATGCTGATTATTTTGAATGGAGGAATGTATATCTAATAAATTTATGATAAATGGAATGTAATTAATGTTTATTTCAATTCTAATGTTTATTAATTAAGAATTGGAAGCCATTTTACTCATTTTTATTGCATTGGGAGAAGATTTGGTGCCTTTTCCCCAAGGGTCGAAATTGTGATTTGGGAGATGTTTTGGAAAGAGTCATAAAAACATGTATAAAATTAAACATGATGCATATGAGAATTTAAAAATGTCCCTTATACATCCCCTGCATCGTTTCATAAATTTGAGTGACTTTGGGACCATTTGAGAAGCCCTTTCCGACAATTACCCAGGGGGAATTGGAGGCCCAATTTGCTAATAAAGACTCGTAATTTGAACAGAACATTAAACAAATTTTTAGAAGTAATTTGGGGGTAATAAAACATCCCTTAACATAATATTTAAGTTATATTATCATTCATGTACCTTCTGAGAAAATTTGGAAGCATTTGGGTCAATTTGGAGGTCTAGACATCAAAACTAGTCAAGGTTTTAAATTGGGAAAATCAAAGTGGAAAAATTGGTCATTTAATAAAATTTCAAAAAGGGAAATTACATGAAGATGATGGAGAATTTAATGGATAGGATAACTGTGGAAAAAAAACCAGTGAACAGACAACCAAATGAGCCATAGTTTAAGAAACCTAACTTCATAAGGCCTAACCCTCCCCCACCTCCACCAATCAGACAGAGGGATGTGAGGAATCCCAGAAACCTAAGTGATCAGCCAATACAACCACCCTTCCCTAAAAACTATGTTGCTGTTGAAGATGATGCTGATTCCATTGAATATGATATTCACCATTTTGGTGAGTTGGACTATGAGATATACCTTACAGAAGAAGAGCATAGTATATTTGCCCAGGAGGATGCAAATAAGGAGTTGGAGGAAAAATTTGAACAATACCAAAGAGGGTACCTACATGCTATTGATGATGTCCATAGAAAACTGAAACTGAGGAATAGAGATGTCACAGTGAATAAAGGGAGGTTAGATCAAAACCAACCTTCCAGTAGTCAACAAAATATTGAAAAGAGAAAACAAAAACAAAAAGAACCTATAAATAAAGTAGAAAAAGTGAAGGAAGTTAGAAAGATAGCATTGGTGGATGTAGATAAAGGTTCTTCCACTTTTAACTTGTAGTCAAAGCTCTCCAAACTGAAAGTGTCCATTCCTTTCAATGAGTTGTGAAGAAACAAGGAGTACAAAAACAAGATATCAGACATGGTCAAGAACCAGGGGGATTTTCAACCTGATATCTTAGAGGTGGCTGATGATGCCCCTACCATTGTTTTTTGGTATAAGTGTGAAAATGTAGATGATGAAGAAGCTCCTCCTTTTTACTTGAGTCTGAATGTACATGACATGATTGTACATAATGCTATGATTGATTTTGGTGCCTCTCACAATCTAATTCTTAAAAGAGTGGTAGAAAGTCCGGGTTTGGAGGTCACTAGACCCTATAAATATCTGTACTCATTTGATTCGTAGAAGGTAAAATGTTTTGGATTGATTAAATGTATGGTAGTAACATTGAATAAAATCCCATCCAAGACTGTAGTAATGGATGTGGTGGTGGTAGACATCCCTCCATAATTTGGCATATTGCTATCAAGGACATGGACTTCAAAATTGAAGGGAAGTTTGTAGATGGACATCTCCTATGCTACCATTCCTAGGATTAGTGGAAATGAAAGACTATACAGTGAGAAAAGGTCCCCTTATGTAGTCAAAAACCAAGAATCACTAGATAATCATGCTATATATCATGTTGATACAAACCTAGGATCTTCTATTTTCTTTAATGATGATTGTCCCTGTGATCCTGAAACTCCTATACCTATTGAAGTGAAGGAAGATGAAGAATCTGCAAAAGGAAGAGAGGTTGAGGAAAGGAAACAGAAAGAAGAAGGTCTCTGGACCATGTATGTTGATGGATAAATGGCTAAGGTTGGTGCTAGTGCAGGAGTGTATATCATTTTTCCCATCAGGGATTTTGAAATTCTGTCTTATAAGTTGACCTTTTAATGTACTAAAAATGTGGCAGAGTATGAAGCTTTATTTTTAGGGTTATATGCTTTGAAATATATGGGAGCCAAAAGGATACAAGTCATAGGAGACTCAGAGCTATTAATAAATCAAGTAAATGACAACTATCAAACTAGGAATCCCAGAATGAGATCCTATAGAAATGAAGTGCGGGACATGTTTGGTAATTATTTTACCGAGCATACATTCATAGTGGTCCCCAAATATGAAAACAGAGTGGCTAAATCCTTGGCTGTTTCTGCTGGAAAATTCAAAACTCCCACTACTGGCCAAAAGAAGTATAAGGTTGACATTATAAACATACCTTCCATACCAGATAATTCGAAATACTAGCAAGTATTTGAGGACGACATGCAGATAAACATGTTTTTAGAATTATCTGGGGAGTTTGTAAATACACATATAGATAATGAAGATGATAATGCTGAAAATATCCTAGATGCTGAAGAGAGTGAGGAAGACAATGATGAAAATAAAAGATTTAATAATTCACTAGGGCGGGAAGACATAGTTCAATTGAAGAGTAATCACATACCTAGAGGCATGATCCCCCTAGAGAAACTGTTTGATCAGAATGATGTGGCTAGGGACCCAAAATGAAACCCTCTAATGATGCTGTGGAAGAAAAGAATATACTAACTAAAGAAAATCCCCGAATCATCAAACTATCAAAGAAGCTACCTGCCAAAAAAAAAGAAGAATATATTAGTTTGATGAAAAGATACACAAATGTATTTTCCTGGAGATATGAAGACTTGAAGGACTATGATACATCAATCATAAAACATACAATTCCTATATTGTTGAAATATTGTAACTTCGAAATATATTCTATTGTATTCTCCTTTAGATATGTTCTTCCTCCATTCGAAGATGTCCTTGATGTAATTGGTCATGTAAAATTCATGAGGTAAACCCTCATTTGTAAGTCGGGGAAATAGTACCCATAGAAGTATTATATAAAATGCAGTTTGAGTCTCCCAAGGTAGGTTGGCCCTAATTAGGGAACCTGGCTGACCTAGTTAGTTAATTGAGGCACTCACCTAATGAATAGAAATAGGCGAGGTGCCTCTCTCATTCACACAGATCTTACACTCAAGTATTGAGCTGGAGAGAGAGAGAGAGAGAGAGAGTCTACTGTGGAAGATGAGAAACTATTATTGTTGTTGAGGTTTTACACTGTGTTGGTCTAATTCTATACTAAGGAACTTTTGTGGGGTTTTCTCCCTTGTGGTTTCCCCGAGGAAAATCTTTGTGTTCTCTTGTGTTGCTGCATTTATCTTTATTTCAATAATCCTTTACTTATGGTTATGATGATATGATGATAATTTTATATATATAATGTATAACCATTAAAAATCAAACATGGTATTAGAGCTACCTTGAAATAATTCTTTGTGCAGTCAAAACAATGCTACAACTACAACTATTGAATATTAGGGTTTCAAGCTTGAAAACCCTAAAAGAACAAAACTAGTAATTATGGGACTTTCTCCATATCTCAATATTGGAGAATTCTTAGGAGCTAAAACTTTAACAGGTTGAAGATAAATTCCTGATGTACCTTGTGTAAAATTTTCAAACTCAGATTCACTATAATTTAGGAGATATGATTCCTCCAACTCAAGGTTCTAACCTCTCCCAGATTTCAACCTTCAACAGGTGACCTAGGGAGAATAACTATATCTCAGGATAGGAAGGTCCAAATGATATTTTGTAAGATGTTTAAGAAAGGTCATAGATTTTAGTTTCCTTGGTAAAAATTTCATACCCGGAATATGAACAAGTGACAAGTTTAAGTCCTTACAAGTTCGCTATGATGAAAAGTACTGAAATACGTCACCTTGAGAAAATTAGCATAAGTACCAATTGGTGAAAACAATTTTGCTCTAACCTGTGGTACAGGAAAGAGGACAGGCAAGGCTAAATCAGTGTGGAGTTTAAGACACATAGGAGCAGTACTTGTGGAGATATCACAGAAATAAGATCAGTCATTTCTGTAGAAGAAACCAGAAAAAGGAACTAGGGCTTCTTGTTCTGGGCACTTCCATCCACCAATCAGCTGAAGAAGGTGGACCATCAAATTCACCTTAGGAAGGTGCATCTATCTATGAAAGAAGTTTCTCATTCTATGAACTTTCATTTTTTGACCTAACACTATTGCCAGAGAAAACTAGGGCATCAAATATTTTGCAGTTTTGTCCACAATTTTGGGAAAATAAGTATACTACTCAGCTTGTCTTGAGGAGGCACATATTTCTATCCAATTAGATATGAAAGATACCAAAGTTGAAAAATTAGGGTTTATCTATCAAACCGTGGGTCCAACAAAAGTAGTATTTCAAAAGATCCTTAAAGCAAACATCAAGTTGAAGCATTCTCACTTGTAAGTTTCATCCTCTCTATTTCCATTCGAGGTTCTCATTTTTATCATAATAACAAACAATACCAAGCTTCAGGACAAGCTTGAAATAGTCGAGAACTTCTAAGAATGGAATTATAGAGTGCTTACCATACTTGAAGAAGCATTCCATGAAGAACTATGTCAAAGAAGAAGCTACAGATCTATATGAAGATGAAGTCGAAGCCAAGAAGGACCTAGTCAAAACAAAGATGAGTATTTCTGCCTCCATTGGATCTCACAGGTATCATCCTTGAAGACTCCCAATGATATGTTCGATGCAACGAACAATACTAAGATGACCTTGAAAACTCAACTCAAAGAATGTGAACAAAACATTCAATGGTTGCTTTACAAGAAGACCTCATCTCAAGGAGCAATTAGAAGTCGTTGAAGACAATGACAAAGAAGCAGAAGCATAAATTACAACTTTGAACGGTCTTCCAAATTCAGTCAAGAGAGTTGTACTAGTAGGAATATCACATATGAATAAATGCATGATTTATTGAAGAAGAGATGACAATCAATCCCTAACAACTCATGCCAAGAAGAAGAAGAAAGAACATTCCCGCCAAGAATAGAAGGACATCTCACAACTCAATAGTTCAGTTGTGATGAGAAAGGACACCTTGCAAAAGAATTTCCCAAGAAGGAAGAATGGAAGGATGATATGATCTAAGAAGTACCATGTCGATCATACATAATGATGTCTGGATATGAGTTCAAAACATGAAGGGAATTTTTGTAAATTCTTCCAAGTAAATCTACAAAACTAATTATACCTCCGATTGAAGTATCAAAAGATACAGAGGAAGGTTCGTGGGTTCTATGAAAAGAGAGATTCGATTTTGGAAAGACATTGCTCTAGGTTGTAGACACAACTCTTCAGTAATGGATATTACACTAGACAATTGGTGTAATCAAAGTAAAATAACAGATCAAGCAAACTATATAGTTTAAGACTCTCTATAGAGAACCACCTATGTATAGAAGGATTTGTACAAACTCAGCAGGAACCCATGGGATAACACACACAGTCACTTGAGAAACTTGAGGATCAACTAGAGTGACGAAGATCCTAACCTTTACTATAAGGTTGAAGATAGAATCCTATAAAGGACAAGAGAAAACTTGCAACAAATTTTGAGATGAAGGATCCTGATATCTAGTGACATAAATGGATACAAAGAAGACTAACAATAGAGGAGACTACCTATCACCCCAATGTCCTAATACATATGCAGAGGGAGGATGGTTCTCCACCTAAGAGGGAGTGAATACGGTAGATTCAAAGTTCGAGCATCTTGACATGATTCTTGAGATTAGAAGCATGATGAAATCCAGAAGACATTTTTACTTATCCAAATAAAACATGTAGAGCAAATGGTGTGGTACCTAAAGTGTACTGCAAAGGTATGATGAATTTAATTGAGTTGCTAGTACTATGTACTCCAACATATTGCAGAAAGCAAAGCATTTCTCTAAATGCAACCAAGGATGAATATATTTTAGCTAAGAAGAAAGCAAGTAAAGATTCCTCAAGTAATAAGGAATATGATCCAGAAGAATTATACAGATGAATATGAATATTATAATCTTATCCATTTCATCATTGGATAAGAGGACGTGCACTGGTAAGACACACAGACATAGTTCTATGTGATCTATGGTGTAAGAAGACTTGCTCAGTATTTCCGATCATGAGCAAGATAGGAACGGGTCCTCAGAATTAGACGATGAAGTTGAACACATTTGGAAGAGACTCCAGTAATTCAAGAAGACATTTACCAAGATGGATTCTAACAAACAAACAAAGATAAGTATTTGAATAGTCATTTCCTATATATTCAGATGTTGAAACATGTGTACATGATATGTTTCTAGATTTAGGAAATGTATTGTAGAATATTTGTAGTTTCCTACTAATATGCAGGTGATGGGTAAGTGGCTTAGATGATTGTTGCATTAGCAGAAATAGTTGCATGATTATATATATCTTTATGCATGGGAAGTTGTCATTTTGAATATGTTATGAAATGTTTCTAATCATAACAATTGTATTTGACTTGTAGGAAGGAATGCATGCAATCACCTACAAGAAAATAAATGATGAAGTTACGGATGTATGATACAGTCGCGGATGTATAAGAGAAGAATGATGCAATTATATATGCACAAAAGAAGAATGATGCAAGTTGTAAATGTACGATGCAATTGCAGATGTACAAGAAGATAATGTTAAAGAACACGTTGCTGAAGGGCGCTGTAATGCTCAATTATGTTCCCACCAAGGAACAAGTAGCAGATGTACTGACTAAGCCTATGGATCATGTAAGGTTTGAATACTTTCAAGACAAGATTGGTGTAGTCCGAAAGGACCTCTCTCGAAAGAGGGAGTGATAGTAGATGTCGGATGCAGTGGTGAGTAGGTCAGTCTAGAGGAGGGTATGTCTTGCTAGGCTTGTTTGGCCCAAAAGGGTTAGTTAGGAAGACTAAAGGCCTGTCGATCCTAAGGGGATTAGTATGTATGTCTATGCTTGTTTGGATCGAAAGGGTTAGTAAGCTAGACAAGGCTTGTTTGGTTCCCATGGAGATCCACCTATCTAACTAGGCTTGTTTGGCTCGAAAGAGTTAGTAAGTTAGAAAAAAATCATGGATGGATCTACCAGATAACTCACCGTGGTGTTGTTCCGAAGAAGATGAAGGGAAAGATGTATCATCAGTATTGCTATACTGATTGGTTATAATAGTTGATGCTAGCATACCATCAACTATTATAACCACCCATCCAGTTGGGAATATTTTTGAGAATGTGTTTCCTCAACATACCTTTTTCGAAATCAATTTATCCCACATTATTTCTGCCACTAATGGAACACCCTCAGTATCAGTACCTATGCCAATTTATACCCCTTTGTCTGCCTTACCCATTCTTTCAACAGCATTTGAGTTGCCTACCATTTCTACATTTCCACAAACCCATTCATCAGCTTCACAATTTGCTAGCTCTCCCATCCTTGCAACTTTCCCTGAACACATCACATCTGTTCCCACTTCCATCTATTCACCTCCTACATGCTATACCTCCACACCTTCTACTACCATCCCCTCTATTAGTACGTAGACCCCTACACCTGATACTTCCCATCCTTCCCCCATAGTTACAGTCCCCGAGGGAACCGTCTCAATGACAGAGGAGATGGCTGAATTTGGTGAAGATGCAGCTGTCTCCTTGGGGCAATATCTTTGGAGAAGAAAATAAAAGGTTGTCGTTAAGAAAGGATCCAAGAGATCCCAAGAAGGGACCTTCAAGCAGGGATTTGTACCAAAGTAGATTGTGTGGAAGAGGGATTCCAATGATGTCAAACAAGAGGCCTTGGAGACTGTAGTTGCCATGGGGGCCTTTGATGGAGATAATTATGATTCAATTTCCTTGCTTAACAAGGAAGTTGAGGAAAAAGAGCAGGAGTTGCTTAGGTTCAAGCAGGAACAAGATCAAGCAAATGCACAACATCAACATGAGTTGCCGGATTTGAAAATTGAATATGAAGAGAAGCTGAGGCAAATAAAAGAATAGAATTATATTATTAAGCAACAACTTGAAGAAGAACAAGGGGTAAATGATGAGCATTCTCAGAATATTACCACCCTTGAGGAGCAGCAAGAATATTTTAAGTTTATATTTGTTACTTCCTCATTCTCCAATTTCACAGAGGAAGAATTTAAACAGTTGGCCTACAAAATTCATGATGATCTATATCAACGAATGATGAGTCTCTTTGAAGGACTCAATGAAATGCAAGAGATATACAATACATTTAAGCACCATTCTAGCCTCCTCCATGATCATAATCAGAGGAGGAATGAAGCAAGCAGGACTTATGATACCCTAGTGGAATGGCAAAAGTATATCTTGGATAGACCTAACGATTTGGCAGTTTTAGACAGGGGTTATCTCAAGAGGATCCATGTTTCAATTGAGACGCGGGAAAGTGTTTGTCACTTGGTAGAGTCCATCATATGGACAAGTAGCCTGCAAAAAGAGGCGGTTCGCTTTCGAAACTCTGCTAGGTTTTATGGACCTGCCATTACTAGACCTAATTGATGAATCCATGCCTCCGAAGCTAAATCTAGAGTAGATCGAGAATGAATTTTCCAGAGCTAAGGAACAGATCCAGGAGGTCAATCAACTTCACCTAGACAAGATCAAGGAATGGATTGAGGCACCTATGACATCATAGAGGAGGATTGACATTTTCCTCTGAGAATGGGGAAGGTTAAGAAGAGAGAGATCAGATCTCTGATTTGCAAAACTGAACTGCAATTAGAACATGCCCAATATCGCAACGTATAGGATTTGTTGGATGTATTTTCCAAGTGGCAGTCTTCCCTTGACAAATACCAAATTTTACATTTTGTAATCCCATATGTTGGGAATATTTTTCTCTTTTGTAAAAATTGTAATAATTATTTAAAGGGAAGGATGTCTCCCATGAGGGGGGCTTGCGCGAGTATTTCAAAAGGAAAAAAGGAGAAGGAACCACCAAGGACATATGAGGGGTCCTGTGTAATTTTGACAAGTTTGTAATTTGTTATAGTTTTAATAAAAGTTACATTGTTTCTTATGTCATGTTTATGGCTATTCATTAAATTTCTTTCATGGATTCTAGTCATTCTTATGTTTTCTTGATTGATTGATCACAGGTTGCTTATATATAAAACATGATAACTTTTGTATCGATGTTTCATTACGATGTTAATGTGTTGATTATGCATTGAATACATGTTTTTTATTTAATTCACATGCCATTACTTGCAACTATTGAACAATCATTTATGCCCATACTAATTTTTAAATTGGTATTATTTTGATATAACAGTTATATATCTATAATACTTTGGATAAAAAATTACAATTTTCATTGTTCAGTTTCATTCAAGGTTTGAAAAAAGGGAACATGCCTGATCCATATTTTTATATGTTGGGTTATTATTTCTTTGCCATAAATTATACATTTAATTGTTCTACTTGAAATCATTCACAATCATTGTCTCATTTTTGTTAGACAGTCTAGTTTCGAGATACTTTAAAACTTTCCCAAATCTTCCTTGGAGGAAGAACAGATTCATTCGGATCTGAAAAACCTTGTGCTAGTGGAGGCCTTGTATCCATAGGAGTTAGTTATCCCAAACAACTTGAGGATAGAATCATCTATGCGTGGGATTAATTTGAAGCCTTTCTGGTTGGACTATATCCTTGTGTTGATTTCCTGCTGTTAGCACTTGGTTGGCACCAATGCTAAGTGTTAACACACCTATTTAGCAGGAGGATGAAAAGACCATAAGGAAGGAGACACAATAGTGGTTTGTCAAACTTTGGTTAAAAGGTATGATATAAGAGTACGATGGGAAAATGAAAAACGATGAAGTGTCAAAAGATCTAATGGTGTGGAGTGAAGAGTCGGAGATCAACTTTCTACATTATGTTCACTTTCCTAAGGTGCGAGGAATATAATTTATCCCTGGGTGTTTAATAGCATGCACAGATCAACGACTGTTGATTTGGCTTGAAGAGATCCACGGCCTGTATCGTTTCCGCTTAATGAACATACGCAATCTTTAAAACAATGGAGCGTGGCAAAATTAGATATTTTCCACCCAATATGACGGATGACAGATCATGGTCGATCGCATCTACGTCTATGAAGGATTACAGAGCATAAAGTTGCGTGGGGGATAATTTCGAGAAGCCCAGCGGAATTAGATACGTTTCATCTAATTCGATGGTGGGTAAACAAAGGTATATCACATCAATGACCGAGGATGATTCCGGAGCTCAGACTTGCACGGTAGATAAGACCCAAGCGCTTGGCGGAATCGGTATGCGTCTTTCAACCCGACGGCGGGAAATAAGAGTTGATTTTATCGACGGCTGGAGATGACTTCGGAATGGACACTTGCACGAAGGTTATGACCAGAGACCCCGGGCGGAATTTAATCATGAGGCGCTTAATCTGACGGTTAAAAATCAAAGGTGATGTGGATCAACGGTTACAAATGAGTCCGGAGTGTGGAAACACACGACAGATAGAGGTAGAAGGTGGTCGCGGAATATAAACCACTGTCCACGCGTCAAATTGTGGCATACTCCGGAGGCTAAAGTGGTTTCGTGTAAACCGCCGAGGGAGCGCTCCGGAGTGGGGCCTTATAAAAGGAAGGTTGACTTGTCCGGTGGGTATTTTGTTGATTGGCTCCGACGGGTGAAAAGGACATGCGGGTTTGTCAACCTGCGACCATCATTTTCAAGCACACCACCACGTATAACAGGTAAGGCCTAAGCTCTCGTAATCCATCCGTCTGTTTGCTGTTTATCAACCGTATTATGGATAAAGAGGAGGAATTACAGACTAGTCATGTTATAGATGATAGAGAGGAATATTTGGTCGACAGAGATAGGGGCGTATGTGACCCCTTCCTATCTATAGGCAGTGTGTCTGTTAGTAAGGAAAGATTGTGGTATTACAATTCGCAGGGGAATGATGTATTGAATGTATGCAAGTCCTTTTTATATTACTTCGCCCTTGAACAAACCCTCCATTTCCTGGAATTTGCAAAGTGGTGTGTTGTTAACTACTCTCTGTCTCAGAGAATTATCGTCAGTCAGTCCACGTCCCGAATTCTTTGTAAAGTCAATGCTGCAGTCGTCCGTGAGAACCTCAGTTTACCTGAAAATTACCCGGATAGTCGTGAGGTAGTAAATGAGTCAATCCTTGCTGAATTTTACAAGAAGTGTGAGACTGAAACCCGTTGCCAATTCCTGTCAAGTGTTCTAAAAGATGGTCAATCGTTAGATGGATTTTCCTTACCTTACCCTGTACCTATTTTTAAAAGTGAAGTCCAATTAGTTATTTCTTTGGTTTGTCAAATACTAGGTCTGAATGATGATTGCTGAGTGGGCGAGGTCATCCTTGGTTTTTTGTTGAGAATAAGTTCCTTAGGCTCTGAGTCTCAGTCAATTTCGGTGTTTAGTCTAGATGAGTACCTGGCTGAAGCAATCCATATTCAGCTAAGCGAGTTTCCAAAGGTTCGGTTTTTTAGATTTCAGACCTACTTGTTCAATACGCTGTTATGCTCCAATGTCATTGAACTTCAGTTTTTAAATACTGTCTGTTCTTATGATTTGCCAAAGCAAATCAACATGTTCGAATATGCCAATTCGATTATGTCGGAAGTGTATAAAATGTTGTTTGATGAAGAATTGCCTCGTGTTTTGGACGAGATGAAGTGTTTGATGCAGTCCTCACCCGAGGACCGAATTGGAGACTGGTTCCTTCATAAAGACTCCACTGTGTTAAGAGTATATGGTTTTAGAGGACATCCTTATAAGTTACCTGCCTTCTTAACCCCAAGGATTTTTGCTCTGGAATTCATGAGACAAAGGCTACAGTCTGAAGAGGAACATTTTGGGGCTTTCAAAAAGTCTTCAAATATTAAATTCCCCTTGAAGGTCGGTTCTTTCATCTTCAAAAGTAAAGGTGCTTTAGTATTCATAGAGAAATTGCTGGAGAGTATGGATTTCCAAAAGGAGCCGAAGATAAACTATGATCCCCACCATGTAATATCATTGAGGAAACAGGCCAACAAGAATAAGCCTTTTGATCATCAGCCTATTGAGGGGTTGGCTGAAACAACAAATTTATTGCAGTTTACTGAGATATCAAAGTCTGATGAAGATGCCCATACTGTACCTGTTACAACATCCCAAACAGCCGAAGGTACTAGTATTGTGATTAAGAGAAGTATATCTGAAATTGAAAGTATGGATATTGACGAAGATGGTTCACATAAAAAAGCAAAGTTGTTTCAAGGTGGTGAAATTTTAAATGAGGATATTTCTGATGGTTTCAAAAAGGTTGCTCTAGTTCCAATGAAGGCAGTGCAAGTAAATCAATTTTATTTTAAAAATATAGATGATTCAGAACCAAGCCCGATCTTTAAGTCAAGGGAGGAACTCAAGATTAACTACATGGAGAAAAAAAACAGTCTTTGGAGGAGACGAGGAATTTGATGCCACGAGTAAGAAGTATGCACAGTCCAAAAACTTCTCTGGTTTCTGCTAGAGATGCTAAAAGAAATACATTCAAGTTAGCCATGGTAAACGACAAGAAAATGTCAGAAATGGAGATCAAGTTGGATAAGATCAGTATACTAGATAAGATACAACTTCATAAACAAACCAGTGATATCATTTACTCAGATCTGTTACAGGCCATGATAAAAATAAACAAATTGCAAAGTCTGATAGATAAGTTAGAGATTCAGCTAAAACATGAAAGAGTCGAGAATAAAGCAAATGCTATCCAGATAAAAAATCTTCAAACAGATATTGTCAGTTCAGATAACACCTAGGTAGTTAGGCGAATGCTAGAAGAGAAAGACAACGCTCTCCAAGTGTTGAGGAAAAAATTGAAAATCCCAGGTTCTGAACATGTTCAGTCCTCTGAGTTATTGGCTTTGCAGGAAGAAAAAGATACGATCCATCAAGAGATGATGGAGTATAAGGGGAGAGCTGTTGAGTTGCAGGAATAAAAGGACAGGTGGGAAGGCGAAAGAAATGAGCTGTTATCTCAAATTTCCTTGATGAAAAAGGATCAAATTGATGAGAAGGAGATTATGGAAGATCTAATGAGTCAGACTCCCATAGGTGAAGAATTGTCCATTGTGAATATAGAGAAGTCGTTGGGCAATTTTTCTGCGGATGATCTGCTGGTGCCTATGTCCCAAGTTAGTCTCAAAGATGAAGAAATCAAAGAATTAAAGACAGAGAATGCAAAGATCAAGTCTGAACTTGCCAAAGTGAATGAAAATAAAAACAAAATACTACAAGATAGAAACCAGTTGCAGAAAAAGTTCAATGAATTGAAGGAGAAAAGCATTGGTAAAGGTCCCCTGGAAGGAGCAAAACACATTATTTGGGACACATTATCTATTGAGATTACCAAATTCAGGTATTATTTGAATTTCATTGATGATCAGAATATTTTGATAAATTTGGCCCACCAAAGATTAAAGCTAGTGAATGAACACATGGGAAAAAGACCTCTCACCACAGCTCAAAATGCGCTAAATTTTTTAAACTCATTGACTTATCAAAAGTTACATGATTTAGGGATAAAGGATAGGATATCCATAGTGCTGTGGGCTAAGAAATTTATTCACAAACATCATTTAATGAAGACGGGCCAGGACAGAATAGATGAAATGGTTACACAGGTCAAGAACTTCAAGCAGGAGTTCAAGGAGCTTTTTGAGGACGGCCTACCTTCTTTCTGGGACGAGGAGGGACGGATGTTCCCTCATGAGCATTATCATAGCTTGCTAGTTCAGAATCGCATGGACCACTCTAAATTCGATGACTTGGAAAAGAGCCTAACAGGAAAAACTATTGTGGATAAATTAACAGAAGATTTTGAAATTTTACAGAAGTTCGCAATTATCAGAAGCAGATTGCCCAAGATGTCCTATGAAGCGTACATGGAACTCGAAGTATCAATCTGAGAGATGATGGAGTGTGACACCCCAAACGCAAAACAATGGAAAGCTGTGGAGAGATTTGGGAAGACCAAATACATCCTGCATGCATAGAGACAGGTGTTGTACAATAAGGAGCTGACTGGATGAAGACATGAAGCTGATTGGATGAAGACATGGAGCTGACTGGATGAATACATTTTACCAAGCTGATTTTTACTTTATGATCTATTAGGATTGGAGCAGTAATTTATTCCTAGAAATTAGGGATTCGGTTACAAAACTCTAAATTAAGCCGATCATTCAGTTGTGAAATATTCTTGGAAGATATATTATTTTTTGTATATATTGGCATATTTTTTATGAGATGGGGGTTGGAACCCATCGTGTTGTGGAATAATTTTGGAGAACATATCTATTTTTGAATAACAAAGTGAATACATGAATGTTATCAGAGATTCCTGTATCATTGATATTACAGTCTGTGTTTCTTTCTTTATGTGATTGTATTTTCCCAGTGTAACACTTCATTTCGTTTCTTCTTCGTATATGAAATACAGCGTTGGGTGATTAGAATTCATATGTTTATGCTCTAGTCATCATTTCAGATATTTTATATATTTTTCTGCTAAAGTTGACATAGAATTCATCTTTGATGCTCTGTGTTAATGGACTATTTCCTCATCTCTTTTGTTCCACCGGGATTAAATTGAACGACTGTGATGATGTGATTATCTTGCCTTTGATGAAACTCGTGTATATGTATTTGTGATATCTTCATATGTATGTACTCCATGCCCAATGGTTATGTGATTGTTTCAGCCATACATACAAATATTTAAATGTTGTTTTATATCTGGTCCTGTTAAATCTTTATTGAGAGATCCCTCTCTGGAAGAAAATACCAGTTTCTTTCTAAAGTGGTTTTTGCTGTTACCTCGGAGTTTACCTTTTTACAACCTGGGTACATTCTGAGTGCTAACAAAATGGCGCCGTTGCTGGGGAACGAATGAGCATATCTGCCCTAGGAGAACGAAAAAGTTGAAGAAATATTTCTATGGGAAAACAGGAATTTTATCAAGAAGAAAGGTTGTATATTTGCCCTGGCGACTCCACTGTGAAGCTTGTTCAAAACCTGAGGAGTCATTTTGGCTTCGAGAAGACATACGCGAGGTAACTCTGATACCAATGTCTTGAAAAGTTTTGAAGATCCAGAAAAGTTATTTAAAAAGAAAAATAAAGAAAAGTTAGGTTTTCCTTTGTTTGGTGCATCATCGTCCCAGGATTCCCATATTGATCCAGGATGGGAAGTTAACGTTGGAAAGAATCTGTTGAGAACCAAGTCTGAGTCTGACCTTAAAGATGCTGAGTTTAATCCCTATAGATTAGAATCTTACTTGTTAGATTACCTTTGGAGACATTTGCAACAAACCACAAAGGCTGAAACATCTACCTCTCAGAATACTCAAACCTCTTCAAACCCTGCGAATCCACCTAGACCAATGGCTGCCATATTTGCTCCATTGCGTCTACCTGTTGTATTACATGATCTCCCTCAAAATTATTCTTAGAGAATTTCCTTATTTGATGGAGAGGGTGATATAACCGCAAAACAGCATGTTGCCAAGTTTGAATATTTTATTGACTTAGAAGAAGTTGATTATCCTGATGTTAAAATGCGGTTATTTTCCCAAAGTTTGTCAGGAGAGGCAAAGAAGTGGTTTAAAGACTTACCAAATGGGTCTATAGTAAATTTTCAGGCCTTCCAAAATGCTTTCCTGGACAGGTGGGATGATAAGAAGAATCCTTTGCAGCTTTTATCTCAGTATAACAGTCTCAAAAAGGGGGGTTTCGAATCTGTTCATGAATTTTCCAATAGATTCATGAGGGCTTACAACTCTATTCCGGAAGATATAAAACCTTCTCCTGCAGCTGCCAAACTACATTATGCTGGGGCTTTTGATAATGATTTTGCATTCTCATTGCGGGAGAGGAAATCAGCGACTCTTGTTGCCATGTTTACTGATGCCCTAGAAGTTGAAGCTAACATGATGGCGAGTGGAAAAATGAAGCATAGGGATTTAGATAGGAGGAGAAAGGAAGAGAATTTTCCTTCTACTTCATCCTCTTCTGCTGATGCTAAATTTGAAATGACGTTGAAAACCATGGAAAAGTTGATGGATAAATTAACTATGGATACTAGGCCTTTCAACAGAGAGCAAGGGGATCCCCAAATCAGGAATCCAAATTTCAGAAGACCAAATCCCCCTGTTCCTCCCCAAAATAGACAGAGAGACCAGAGGAATCCAAGAAACCAAGAAGAACAACCCATCTGTCCACCTTTCCCTGAAAATTATGTTGCCGATGAAGAAGATCCCCCTGAAAATGAGATTTATCTGTTTGGAGAATAGGATTCAAAGATATATCTTACTGAAGAGGAGCATAGCATGTTTGGACAGGAGGGTGGAAATGAAGAAATTGAAAAAGAGAATGAGTTGTATCAAAGAGGATATTTACATGCTATGGATGATGTGCAGAGGAAAATAAGATTGAGGAACAAGGATGTCCCCATAAATAAAGGAAGGCAAACCCAAATCAGCCTTCCTCTAGTTCTTTGAATGTGGAAAAAGGAAAAGAACTACAAAAAGAGCCTTTTGTAAATAAAGAAGTTGAAAGTGATGTACAAAGGGATAAAATAATAAAGAAGGCGACTCTGGTTGATGTGGAAAAGATTGGTGCCACTTTTAATTTACAGAATGAGCTTTCAAAGCTAAAAATCTCTGTTCCATTTAATGAATTATTGAGGAACACTGAATACAGGGATACCATCACAAAAATGGTTAGGAATCAAGGCGAATGGCAGTCTGACATTTTAGAACTGAATGATGACAATCCAGCTATTTCATTTGGACCAAAAGTTGAGAATATGGAAGGTGAAGAAGTTCCTCCTTTCTATTTAAGATTAAATGTACATGACAAAGTGGTCCATAATGCTATGTTGGATTATGGGGCATCACACAATCTAATGCCCAAAGGGGTGGTAGAAAGTCTTGGATTGGAACTGACAAGGCCTTATAAAGATTTGTATTCTTTTGATTCTAAAAGAGTGAAATGCCTTTGATTAATCAAACACATGGTGGTGACCCTAAACAAATTGCCTTCTAAAACTATAGTTATGGATGTGGTAGTGGCAGATATCCCACCAAAGTTTGGGGTATTGCTGTCAAGATCCTGGACTTCCAATTTGAAAGGAAGTTTGCAGATGGATATGTCGTATGCCACGATTCCTGTTCAAGATGGGAACAGAAGACTATATAGTGAAAAGAGAACTCCATATGTAGTAAGCAGTCAAGACAAACCTGAAATTCATCACATTTATGCTGTTGATACCGATTTGGGGTCCTCTATTTTTTTCAATGATGCTGTTCCACATGGTGTAGAAGAGACTTTGCAGAAAAAGTCTGAAGAAAATAGGGAAAAGGAAGTGATAGAACAGGATGCTTTGGAAGCAAAGAAAAAAAGAGAAAGACAGTGGATTATGTACTTTGATGGATCTGCTGCGAAAGTAGGTGCTGGAGCAGGAGTATACATAATCTCTCCTATTCAAGGTGAATTCAAAGCCCTATCATACAAGTTGACATTTGAGTGTACAAATAATGTAGCAGAATATGAAGCTCTGTTATTGGGCTTGCATGCTTTGAAATACTTAGGAGCTCAGAAGATAAAGATATTAGGAGACTCTGAGTTGGTAATAAATCAAATCAATGAAAGCTATCAAACCAAGCATCCTCGAATGAGTGCTTACAGAAATGAAGTGTGGGATATGCTTGGTAATTTCTTTACGGAGCATACAATTCAGTTGATTCCTAGACATTAAAATTTGGTAGCTGATTCTTTAGCTGTGGCCGCTGGAAAATTTGAAACACCTGTTGCTGGTCAGAGGGAATACCAGGTGGAAATTGTGAATAGACCATCTATTCCTGACAACTCAAAATATTGGCAAGTGTTTGAAGACGATATGCAAATCCGAAGGTTCCTGGAGCTTTTAGAAGAATTTGTGAATGCTCCTATTGACACTGAGAATGGCAATGACGAGAGCACTCAAGAGGATGAAGAGCTTGAAGAAGAAGAGAAGAGCACTGAAAAATTGAAAGGGACCTTAGGAGGTAAGGATATCATCCAGTTGAAAAATAATTTCATACCAAGAGGATTAATCCCTTTAGAAAAGATTTTTGATCAAAATGATGTGGCTAAAAATCCGGAAGTGAAGCCTGTTGATGATGCTATCGAAGATAAAAATATTGGTACCGCAGAGAATCCAAATATTGTGAAGTTGTCCAAGAAATTACCGGAAAAAGAGAAAGAAGAGTATGTGAAATTAATGAAGAATTATACAGATGTTTTTGCTTGGAGTTATGAGGATCTCAAAGAGTATGATACTTCTATCATACAACATACCATTCCTATAAAGCCTGGGGAAAGACCTTTTAAACAGAAGCTCAGAAGAATAAATCCTAAGCTACTGCCCATCATTGAGAAAGAGATCAAAAAGCTATTTGATGCTAAGATCATTGTAACATTGAGGTTTTCAAAATGGGTTGCAAACTTGGTCCCCGTCAGGAAAAAGAACAGAGAGATAAGGTTGTGCATAGATTTCCGCAATTTGAATAGAGTTTCCATGAAGGATAATTATCCTCTACCCAAGATGGATCATATACTGCAACAAGTGGTGGGAGCTGAAAGAATTTCAATGTTGGATGGTTTTTCCGGGTATAATCAGATCAAGGTGTTACCAGAAGATCAGGAGAAGACTGCTTTTACTACACCTTGGGGCACCTTTATGTATGCAAAGATGCCTTTTGGTTTGATGAATGCAGGGGCCACTTTCCAGTGAGCTATGGACATCGCTTTTGCAGGAGAAATTGGAAATTTTGTAGTGATCTACACGGATGATATCACAGTCTACTCCAAGTCTGGTAGGGAGCATCTATGCCATCTGGAGAAAGTGTTAATCAAATGTAGGAAGTTTGGTATATCGTTGAATCCCAAGAATTCCATTTTTGCTTTGGAAGAAGGTAAGCTGCTGGGCCATATAATATCAAAAGATGGCATAAAGATTGATCCTGAAAGGGTAAGTGCAATTCTGAAGGTAGGAGAGCCTAGAAGCAAAAAGGAAATATAGTCTTTCTTGGGGCAAGTGAATTTTCTAAGAAGGTTTGTACCCAGTTTTGCGGAGATCCTAATGAACATCACAAATATGTTGAAAAAGGGGCATGAAATAAAATGGAATGCTGAAGCTAGACAGTCCTTTTGGGAAATCAAGAAGGCAATTTCAGAGGCTCATGTCTTAGTGAGTCCAGATTTTACTAAATATTTCTCAGTGTTTTCATATGCTTCAGAATATACTATAGCAGTTGTTTTACTGTAGAAAAATGACGAGAATATGGAACAGCCCATAGCATTCTTCAGCAAGATGTTGAGGAAGGTGAATTGAAATATGACATTATGGAGAAACAAGCCTATGCTTTAATTAAAGCATTGAAGGATGTCAGAATATATATTCTACATTCACATATAATTGCCCATGTTCCATCTGCTACAGTAAAAGGAATCCTGACTCAAGCAGATCCAGAAGGCAGAAGAGCAAAATGGATTGCTACATTATTGGAGTATGATATTGAGATAAAGCCTACAAAATTGATTAAAGGGCAAGGATTAGCTAAAATGATGGCTAATTCCAATTGTGAAGCTTTGCAAATTAATTTCCTTTCTCATCAAGCTGATCAGTTGGATACGGAGATAGAAGTAATGGTTGATTTTGTGGCATCGCCATGGTATTCTGATATTGTATATGTCCTCTGTAACTTGCAAGCACCAGAAGGATTAAGTAGATCAAGAGCGAGATCCGTCAAGCTAAAATCTGCTAAATTCTATATCATAAATCGGTATCTTTATTGGAAAGACCCTAGAGGAGTGTTGCTGAATTGTATTTTGGAAGATGAGGCTCAGCAAATTACCAAAGAATTTCATCAGGGAGACTATGGCGGACATCATTCTTGGAAGGTGACTGCAAATAAAATCCTAAGAGCTGGTTATTATTGGCCTACATTATTTTCAGATGTGTACAAAGAAATCAGCAAATGTCATCAATGCCAAATTTTTGACGGTAAGAGAAAAGTATTGCCTCTCCCTTTGAACCCAATAACAGTTGAAGCTCCTTTCCAGCAGTGGGGTTTGGATTTTATTGGTGAAAAAAACCCCAACTCATCAGGTCAGCACAAGTGGATTTTGACATCCATAGATTATTTTACTAAATGGATAGAAGCAATTCCTACCAGGAGAGCCACTGAAAATGTGATCATGGATTTTCTTGAAGAGAACATATTGGCTCGATTCGGGTGCCCAAGAAGGATAGTAACAGATAATGCGGCTGCTTTCAAATCCAGAAAAATGATTAATTTTTGTCCTAAATATCACATAAGTCTCAATCATTCGACTGCCTATTATCCTCAAGGAAATGGGTTAGCTGAATCTTCTAATAAGAGCTTAGTAAGGATCATGAAGAAGCTGTTGGAGGATAATAAGAGGTCCTAGCACACCAAACTAAAATATGCTCTATGGGCCGACAGGATTAGTAATAAGAGAGCAATAGGCATGTCTCCGTTCCAACTGGTATATGGGGCTGAAGTGGTTTTTCCAGCATCATTAGGGGTACCGGTTATGAGATATTTCCAAGACCAGCAAGAAGAACCAAATCACATACAGCACAGAATAAACCAGATTATTGAGCTGGAAGAACGAAGAAATAAGGCTTATGACAAAGTACAGTCACATCAGGAGAAAATGAAAAATACCTTCGACAAAAGAGTCAAAGAAGAGCAGTTTCAAATTGATGACCTGGTTTTAAAGTGGGATGCTCCTAATGAAGACAAGCATGGAAAATTTGATCCTATGTGGGTAGGACCTTACGTTGTGGCTGGATACAGAGGAAAAAATCCATTTCTGCTGGAATATACAAATGGGGTTCTTTTGGAAAGCAACCCTGTAAATGGACGATATCTGAAACACTACCTATCCTGAGGGAGAAGGTAAAATTTGTATCATAGACTGTACATATTTATTTTTCTTTACAAGTTAATA
>LPNX010331144.1:66537-76868 GCA_001517045.1 Pseudotsuga menziesii
CATTCCTTTCTAAAATACATAAAAATGATATATCTATGAAAAGCAAGAGATGAGTTTTATACAAGTTATTATGCAAACTCAGGAGAAGGCACCTGGTCTACGAGTTCTTTGATACCTCACAGGGAGGATATCATCCCCAGATGGAGCCAGTTGTTAACACACCTATTTAGCAGGAGGATGAAAAGACCATAAGGAAGGAGACATAATAGTGGTTTGTCAAACTTTGGTTAAAAGGTATGATATAAGAGTATGATGGGAAAATGAAAAACGATGAAGTGTCAAAAAATCTAATGGTGTGGAGTGAAGAGCCGGAGATCAACGGTCTACACTATGTCCGCTTTCCTAAGGTGCGAGGAATATAATTTATCCCTGGATGTTTAATAGCATGCATAGATCAACGGTTGTTGATTTGTCTTGAAGAGATCCACGGCCCGTATCGTTTCCGCTTAATGAACATACGCAATGGTTAAAACAATGGAGCATGGCGGAATTAGATATTTGCCACCCAATCTGACGGCTGACAGATCATGGTTGATCGCATCTATGGCTATGAAGGATTCCGGAGCATAAAGTTGCGCGGGGGATAATTTCGAGAAGCCCAGCGGAATTAGATACGTGCCATCTAATCCGATGGTGGGTAAACACAGGTATATCACATCAACGGCCGAGGATGATTCCGGAGCTTAGACTTGCACGGTAGATAAGACCCAAGCGCTTGGCGGAATCGGTACGCGTCTTTCAATCTGACGGCGGGAAATAAGAGTCGATTTCATCGATGGCTGGAGATGACTCTGAAATGGAGACTTGCATGAAGGTTATGACCAGAGACCCCGGGCGGAATTTAATCATGAGGTGCTTAATCTGACGGTTAAAAATCAAAGGCGATGTGGATCAATGGTTACAAATGAGTCCGGAGTGTGGAAATGCACGACAGATAGAGTTAAAAGGTGGTCGCGGAATATAAAACACTGCCACGCGTCAAATTGTGGCATACTCCGAAGGCTAAAGTGGTTTCGTGTAAACCGCCGAAGGAGCGCTCCAGAGTGGGGCCTTATAAAAGGAAGGTTGACTTGTCCGATGGGTATTTTGTTGATTGGCTTCGGCGGGTGAAAAGGACATGCGGGTTTGTCAACCTGCGACCATAATTTTCAAGCACACCACCACGTATAACAGGTAAGGCCTAAGCTCTCGTAATCCATCCGTCTGTTTGTTGTTTATCAACCGAACTATGGATAAAGAGGAGGAATTACAGACTAGTCATGTTATAGATGACAGAGAGGAATATTTGGTCGACAGAGATAGGGGCGTATGTGAACCCTTCCTATCTGTAGGCAGTGTGTCTGTTAGTAAGGAAAGATTGTGGTATTACAATTCGCAGGGGAATGATGTATTGAATGTATGCAAGTCCTTTTTATATTACTTCGCCCTTGAACAAACCCTCCATTTCCTGGAATTTGCAGAGTGGTGTGCTGTTAACTACTCTCCGTCTCAGAGAATTATCGTCAGTCAGCCCACATCCCAAATTCTTTGTAAAGTCAATGCTGTAGTCGTCCATGAGAACCTTAATTTACCTGAAAATTACCAGGATAGTCGTGAGGTAGTAAATGAGTCAATCCTTGCTGAATTTTACAAGAAGTGTGAGACTGAAACTCGTTGCCAATTCCTGTCAAGTGTTCTAAAATATGGTCAATCGTTAGATGGATTTTCCTTACCTTACCCTGTACCTATTTTTAAAAGTGAAGTCCAATTAGTTATTTCTTTGGTTTGTCAAATACTAGGTCTAAATGATGATTGCCGAGTGGGCGAGGTCATCCTTGGTTTTTTGTTGAGAATAAGTTCCTTAGGCTCTGAGTCTCAGTCAATTCCAGTGTTTAGTCTAGATGAGTACCTGGCTGAAGCAATCCATCTTCAGTTAAGCGAGTTTCCAAAGGTTCGGTTTTTTAGATTTTAGACCTACTTGTTCAATACGCTGTTATGCTCCAATGTCATTGAACTTCAGTTTTTAAATACTGTCTGTTCTTCTGATTTGCCAAAGCAAATCAACATGTTCGAATATGCCAATTCGATTATGTCGGAAGTGTATAAAATGTTGTTTGATGAAGAATTGCCTCGTGTTTTGGATGAGATGAATTGTTTGAAGCAGTCCTCACCCGAGGACCGAATTGGAGACTGGTTCCTTGATAAAGGCTCCACTGTGTTAAGAGTATATGGTTTTACAGGACATCCTTATAAGTTACCTGCCTTCTTAACCCCAAGGATTTTTGCTTTGGAATTCATGAGACAAAGGCTACAGTCTGAAGAGGAACATTTTGGGGCTTTCAAAAAGTCTTCAAATATTAAATTCCCCTTGAAGGTCGGTTCTTTCATCTTCAAAAGTAAAGGTGCTTTAGTATTCATAGAGAAATTGCAGGAGAGTATGGATTTCCAAAAGGAGCCGAAGATAAACTACGATCCCCACCATGTAATATCATTGAGGAAACAAGCCAACAAGAATAAGCCTTTTGATCATCAGTCTATTGAGGGGTTGGCTAAAACAGCAAATTTATTGCAGTTTACTGAGATATCAAAGTTTGATGAAGATGCCCATACTGTACCTGTTACAGCATCCCAAACAGCCGAAGGTACTAGTATTGTGATTAAGAGAAGTATATCTGAAATTGAAAGTATGGAGATTGACGAAGATGGTTCACATAAAAAAGTAAAGTTGTTTCAAGGTGGTGAAATTTTAAATGAGGAGATTTTTGATGGTTTCAAAAAGGTTGCTCTAGTTCCAATGAAGGCAGTGCAAGTAAATCAATTTTCTTTTAAAAATATAGATGATTTAGAACCAAGCCCGATCTTTAAGTAAAGGGAGGAACTCAAGACTAACTACATGGAGAAAAGAAAACAGTCTTTGGAGGAGACGAGGAATTTGATGCCACGAGTAAGAAGTCTGCACAGTCCAAAAACTTCTCTGGTTTCTGCTAGAGATGCTGAAAGAAATACATTCAAGTTAGCCATGGTAAACGACAAGAAAATGTCAGAAATGGATATCAAGTTGGATAAGATCAGTATACCAGATAAGATACAACTTCATAAACAAACCAGTGATATCATTTACTCAGACCTGTTACAGGCCATGATAAAAATAAACAAATTGCAAAGTCTGATAGATAAGTTAGAGATCCAGCTAAAACATGAAAGAGTCGAGAATAAAGCAAATGCTATCTAGATCAAAAAGCTTCAAACAGATATTGTCAGTTTAGATAACACCCAGGAAGTTAGGCGAATGCTAGAAGAGAAAGACAATGCTCTCCAAGTGTTGAGGAAAAAATTGAAAATCCCAGGTTCTGAACATGTTCAGTCCTTTGAGTTATTGGCTTTGCAGGAAGAAAAAGATAAGATCCATCAAGAGATGATGGAGTATAAGGGGAGAGCTGTTGAGTTACAGGAAGAAAAGGACAGGTGGGAAGGCAAAAGAAATGAGCTATTATCTCAAATTTCCTTGATGAAAAAGGATCAAATTGATGAGAAGGAGATTATGGAAGAGCTAATGAGTCAGACTCCCACAGGTGAAGACTTGTCCATTGTGAATATAGAGAATCCGTTGGGCGATTTTTCTGCGGATGATCTGCTGGTGCCTATGTCCCAAGTTAGTCTCAAAGATGAAGAAATCAAAGAATTAAAGACAGAGAATGCAAAGATCAAGTCTGAACTTGCCAAAGTGAATGAAAATAAAAACAAAATACTACAAGATAGAAACCAGTTGCAGAAAAAGTTCAATGAATTGAAGGAGAAAAGCATTGGTAAAGGTCCCATGGAAGGAGCAAAACACATTATTTGGGACACATTATCTATTGAGATTACCAAATTCAGGTATTATCTGAATTTCATTGATGATCAGAATATTTTGATAAATTTGGCCCACCAAAGATTAAAGCTAGCGAATGAACACATGGGAAAAAGACCTCTCAGCACAGCTCAAAATGTGCTGTATTTTTTAAACTCATTGACTTATCAAAAGTTACACAATTTAGGGATAAAGGACAAGATATCCATAGTGCTGTGGGATAAGAAATTTATTCACAAACATCATTTAATGAAGACGGTCCAGGACATAACAGATGAAATGGTTACACAAGTGCCTCTTGCTTCACTCGAATTTCTCCTCTTTCTCCTACTACCCTTTAAATACATTTGACTGAATGTGACACCTACTTTGTCTCATAATACAAAGGAAAATACCCACTCCTTTTCACTGTAACACCCTTGATTGATTCAGGCCGTGACTCCATTTCCCAATAGTATTTCTTGTTTGTTTGTTTCACCATCTTTAAATCTGCAAATATCCTGCTCCCCTTGGAAATATAGTCTTCTGAATGTTTGGTTAAAGCCATATGTATATGTGAATATTTCTGTGACAAAGAGAGAGCCCTCTCTGACCGTATTGGATAGAATACAGTCTAAAGGTGGTTTGAAATGGTTTCCCATGTGACTTCCTATCACAACCATAGGAAAATTACAGGGCGCTAACATCTTGGCACTGTTACCGGGGATGATCACTATTATCTCCTTGGGAAAACAATAGTGTCTTAGCTCTACGACCTGGTTGAGAAGTCGGTCTTAGACACATAAATGGTTGTACATGCTTTGGTGACTCCACACAAATTTTGAAGGTGAATCCATTGGGAAATACTGGCAGCCAGAAGAACCAACATAAGGAGAAATCCTGATGTAGAATCTTTCTAAGAGATTTTTGATCCAAAGAGTCCGATTCAAAGGGCCAATAGACTACAAAGGTTAGTCAAAACTCTTTCCTTCCCTACTGAAGGTGTTGTCTCTGTTAATGATATATATGAACATTGCAATGAGGAGTTTGGACTAGATTTCCCTAGAACTAAATATGATTCCAACCTCTCTGACATGGTCTCTGATACCTCTGTATTTGATTTCCCCCATGTTTCCTGGTCACCTCAGACCTCAGAGCCTCTAGGCAGGGATTTCCAACACTTGGCTGACCTAGAGTGCCCTACGCTTATTGCTGAATCTACCTTGTTAAATTCCATTGTCATAAGGAAATCTACTGCCACTTATTTTCCTCCAACTGTGTCCAAGCCTAATTAGCCTTCATCTTCTAGTTTCACAACTCCTCACATTCTTGCAGTTCCTCACAGCGTACCAATTTCTGTTACACGAGTCTTAATCCCCCTTGTGAACCCTGTTATACCTCCAAGGATGGAAAATAGGTTTGCTCCTCTTCATCTTTCTGCTTCTCTTCACGACCTTTCTCTGGGATACTCCCAAAGGCTAAAACAGTTCAATGGGGAGAGGGGGTATTCAATAGAAGAACACATGGGATGGTTCTTAGATTGGATAGACCGGGAGGAAGTGGACCATGATGGGGTCAAGGCCAGATTATTTTCCCAAAGTCTGGCGGGAGAAGCAAGAAAATGGTACAAAAACCTCCCAGACGAATCTATCATGAGCTATCAATATTTCGAATACTCTTTTAGGGATAAGTGGGTAGACACAAATAACCCTAAAAAATATCTCTCTCAATATCATTCCATGAGGAGGAGAGAGAGTGGATCTGTCTAAGAATTTTCTGATAGGTTTGTGAAGGTATACAATGCCATCCCTGCCCAATTAAAACCTCCCATTGGTTCTTCCCAACTCCATTATGTTGAAGCTTTCGATAGCAATTTTACCTTGTGGCTAAGTGAAAGGAGATCAACCTCCTTGGCAGCTATGATGAAATATGCCATCGAGGTGGAGGTAAACCTGACTGTTGCAAGAAAGAAGAAAAGGGATGAAGGAGAATGGAGAAGGGAGGAAGGAGAGCAGAGAAGAGAGGAGGGATAACTAAGAAGAGATGGGGGAGGATGGAGAAGAGAGGAAGGAGAAAGATGACAGAGCAGAAAAGATAAAGAACCTAAACAACGTTCTAGCTCTAGCTCACAAGAGGCCATAATAGACATGATATTGAGAACCATGGAAAGGATGATGGAGAGACTCTATGTGGATGGTAGACCACTTCCTAGGTAAAATCAAGAACAAAAGAATAAGAAACAAAATGCTAGAAGGACACAAGCTCTCCAGAACAGGCAGAGAGACCAACGGAACCCTCCTGATCCACCTATTAGGCCTCCATTTCAAGAAAATTATGTGGATCAAGATGTTGAAGATCAAGCTGAAGATGAAATCCATCAGCTGGACACTGACTCTCCCACCACCTTTCTGACCAAAGAAGAACACAACAATTCTTGTCTTGAAAGAGGAGAGATTCCCCCAGACGAGACAAAGGACCTTAGGAGAGGATATCAGCTCGTTGTCCTAGATGCACAGAGAAAGATTAGCCTGAGAAACAGAGATGTCCCTATTGTAAGAAATAAATACACAGGAAACAAGGCCTCTACCAGCAAGCCTAAAGGTGACGCACCCTCAAGGAGGACTCCAAAAATGTGCCAGAGCCCAAAGGGAAGGAAAGAAGAGAAGAAAATCCAAGAAGTGCCGATTAGGGACAAAATTCTTTTATCCTGGAGACCAAAATTGCCAAGATGAAATTTTTTGTCCCTCTTACTGAATTATTGAAAAATTATGAATACCACTCCAAAAATGCGATAGTATTGAAACCCCCAGGGATAATCTATGCCATATCAGATTCCTTGAATCTTCAGGATGATAGGCCCACCATCATATTTGGAACCCATGTAGATGAGCCTTCTAATGAGGAATTTCACCCTTTCTATGGCAGCCTAAACATCCATAATGCCATGCTTGATTCGGGAGCCTCTCACAATCTGATGCCCATGAGAATCATGGATGATATGGGATTGGAAGTGACCAGACCCTACAAAGATATCTTCTCTTTTGATTCTAATAAAGTCAAGTGCCTATGATTGATCAAGGATTTGGTCATCTCTTTATCCTAGATCCCTAGCAAGACCCTTGTCATGGATGTAGTTGTGGCTGACATGCCTCCAAAGTTCAGAATGCTTTTGTCAAGATATCGGGCAAGCAAACTCAAAGGTTCCCTCCAAATGGATATGTCATATGGCACTATCCCTATATTTGGGATACAGAGAAGGCTCTGTAGAGAGAAGAAGTTTGAATACATGGTGACTAGCACTAAGAGGCCACACAATCACCCCATATATTCGCTGGACACGAAAATGGGCTTCGCTATTTTCGTCACAGAAGGTTGCGAAGACAGTTCTAGTTCATAGAATGGTGCCTTTGCGTAGTACTTAGGAAGAATTGGAGGGAGTGTGGGATGTGAGCTTTGACGAGGCATCATGCAAAGAAGGGGCAGGAGCTAGATTGTGGGTGACACCCCCAGGATGGAGAGCTTTGAATTACTCTTACAAGATCGCCTTCGACTGCACAAACAATGAGGTAGAGTATGAAGCTATGGTGTTATCCATTCAAATCCTAAAGGATTTTCAAGTCAAGAGGGAAGCAATACATGGGGATTCTGAGCTAGTGATTAAACAAATGACAGGTGAGTATCAGGCCAGACATCCCAAGTTAAGAAGCTACATAAATGCTGCTCATGGCCTCATAGAATGTTTTGAAGAATGTAAATATAATCTAATCCCCAGATCACAAAATTGCATAGATGGTTCCTTGGCCACTTCTGCAGTGGCTTTCAAGGTCCCTATGCACCCTAACAGGAAATATGAAGTTGAATTTAGGTACAGGGCCTCTATCCCAAATAACATGAAGAGCTGGCAAGTTTTTGAAGATGACAAGCAAATCCAAAAGTTCCTCACTCTCACTAGGGAGTTTGATGGATTGACTATTGATGAAGAAAATGAGCTTCTAGAGGAGGCTACACCTACTCAACCCCCCTTGCAAAGCCATATTTCTCCCAAAGAAATGCCCTGAGAGGAGGAGATTTCTCTTGTTGAATATGCTGTGGTGGTGAAAATGAGGAAGCTTGGGAGCCAGAATTATAGGAGGCTGATGGACAACAAGAATATGTGAACAATATCTATGGCAAGGAGATCCTGCAGCTGAAAGGTAACTCCATCCCAAGGGGCCTAGTTCCTTTAGATTTTATTTTTTATCCTAATGATATGGCTAAAGAACCTCAACTGATCTCAAGCTGTGATTATGTTGAGGATGTAAATATTGGGATAGAAGATCAATTCAAGGTCATCAAGATATCACGAACTCTCTCATTCGAAGCCAAGAAGAAATACATCTCACTAATGACAGAATACTTCGATGTGTTTTCTTGGAGCTGTAGTGACCTTAAGGCGTATGATACAAGCATAATACAACATACCATCCCAATCAAGAAGGACGAGATCCCTTTCAAATAGAAGTTGAGAAGGATGGATCCAAAACTGTTGCCCTTGATAGAAAAGGTGATCAAGAAGTTATTTGAGCCCAAAATCATTGTGGCCCTTAGATTCTCATGTTGGGTGGAAAATCTGGTCCGTGTTAGGAAGAAGAATAGGGAAATAAGAATATGCATTGACTTCAAGAACTTGAATAGATTTTCTTTGAAGGACCATTACCCACTTCCCAAAATGGACCATATCTTGCAGAGAGTAGTGGGTTCACAGAGGATCTCTACTCTGGATGGATTCTCAGGTTATAACCAGATCGTGGTGCACCTAAAAGATCAAGAGAAGACAACCTTCACCACACCCCGAGGCACTTTCATGTATGCTAAAATGCCATTTGGGCTTATGAATGTAGGGGTAACCTTCCAACGGGCCATGGAAATATATTTCGTTGATGAAAAAGATAAAATTTTGGTCATCTATCTAGACGATATCACTGTTTTTTCCAAATATGATGAAGAACATGCCACACACCTCTTGAGGATGTTCAGAAAATGAAAAAAGTTCGGCATCTCCTTGAATCCAAAAAATTCATTCTTTGCTATGAAAGAAGGGAAGCTCATGGGGCATATAATCTCTTAGGAAGGCACCAGGATAGATCCAAATAGGGTTGAGGCACTTAGCAAAATTGAGCTCCCTTGAAATAAGGTGGAGGTTCAGTCCTTCTTGGGAAAGGTAAACTTTCTGAGAATATTTATTGTTGCCTTTTCCGAAATAGGGAACAATATAATTGATATGCTGGGGAAGGATAAAGAAATCAAGTGGACTCCTAAATCAAAACAATACTTTGAAGACATAAAGAAGGCCATATCTGAAGCACCTGTACTTGCAAGCCCTGATTTTTCTAAATACTTTCTCATATTCTCTTTTTCCTCAGAGTACACAGTGGCAAGGGTATTACTGCAAAAGAATCATGAGGGAAATGAACAACCCATTGATTTTTACAGTAAGACCCTAAGAGATGCTCCCATGAAGTATAATATCCTTGATAAGAAGGCTTATGCTCTGGTGTAGGCCTTAAAATATTTCTGAGTATACATCCTGCATTCTCACATCATTTCTCACATCCCCACCAATGCTATAAAGGATAAACTGATCCAACCTGATCTCGAGGGACGAAGGGGAAAGTGGATAGCAGTCGTCCTCGAATATGACTTAGAGATCAAGCCCATAAAATTGATTAAATCCCAGGGACTAGACAAGCTTATGGCCCAATCCAATTGCGATGCTATCATCTTGCACATGAGTGTTTAATTGTCACCAGAGGAGAAAAATCCTCAGGGACATCTAGGTTGCCCAGTAGGTGAGCATTTTTTGTCATCCCCATGGTACACTGATATCATTTTTGTGTTACAACATCTGCAGGACCCACAGGGTATGGACATGTCACCGAGGGATAAATTTCTCAAGAATAGAGCATCTAGGTTTTGTATCTTAAATGGAAAATTGTATTGGAAGGAGCGAGGAGGGGTGCTGCTGAATTGTGTAGATGAGTAGGAGGAAAAAAGGCTCATTAATGAGTTCCATGCAGGAGAATGTGGAGTCCATCACTATTGGAAGGCCACTATAAATAAAATCACGAGGGAAGGGTTTTATTGGACCACCATCTTCTTCGATACTCACAAGAAAGTTGCTGCCTGCCACAAATGTCAGGTCTTTGAGGGGAGAAGGAAGCTATTACCACAGGTTAAATCCCCTTTCCAACAATGGGGGCTAGATTTCATTGGAGAGTTAAATCCACATTCCTTAGGGAAGCACAGACATTAGAGGAAATTTCAACTCAAAATGGGCCTTTTAACTTTTATTCAAATTCCATGTAATCATGTGTTAGCTAATGAAATTGCTTTAAATTTGAAATACCGTATAGGTCTTAAACACTTTTTTAATATAAATTTGGGGATAGGTATCATAAACAAAACTATTTCTTTTGTTTGTATTTTTGACATATCTCCCTGTGTTTTTACTCAAATTTCGATCAGGAGAGCTTGTTGGATGCGG
>LPNX010331144.1:76962-151363 GCA_001517045.1 Pseudotsuga menziesii
CTAATGTGGATCCTCACTGCCATTGACTACTTCATGAAATGGATCGAGGCCATCCCCACAAGCCAAGATACCAAGACAGTGATCATGCAGTTTATGGAGGAGCATATCCTATCAAGACTTGGGGTTCCTGAAAATATAATCATTGACAATGCTCCTGCATTCAAGTCTAAGAGGATGGTGGAATTTTGCTTCAAATACCACATACAGTTGGGATATTCCACAACCTACTATCCTTAGGGAAACAGGATAACAAAATATTCAAATAAGAGCCTCATGACAGAGACCCCACATTTTGGATGACAAAGATCATGGCGCTAATTGGATCTACGGTCCTGGTCAATTTTGTGATAGAGATATGTGCGAAGGTGTTGCACCTGGAAATTTCAAATTGCATATTTTTCCTTTTAGAGTACTTGACATGAGTTTCCTTGGCTCTCTTTTTTCCATATTTTGGAAGGGAAATGATTTTCTCCCTTTTTAATAGAGCACCGATGGTGCTTCCCATTGTGGAATAAAAAGCATCAATGACTCCTTCCCTTGAAAAAAAGCTAGTTCAATGCCTTTACCCCTTCTACTAGGTGTGCTGATAGGCCGAAAAGAGGAAAAAATAAGGTTATGGAAGCTTCCATACGGAAGCCTTCATGGAGTCAGTTCCTACATACTTGGGAGAGGTGGCATTACCCTCCCTCACCTATTGGGATCACATTTTATCCATTCCCCAAGTCAATCTCATGTGTTTTGGGCATATAAATGAAGCCTTCATGATGTGAGTGGGGGAGGCCAAAGAGAAGTACCCTTATGCTGTTGGATTGAAGTCTGAGTTAGAGGCAAGATAAAGCTGGCTTGTATGTGGAGAGATTCTTATAGTGGTAGAGGATTGTAGATATTCTTGTAGAGGATAAAGCCATCAACATCAAGGCTTGGTTGTACTTTACTCTCTTCCATAATTAATACAAAAGTGTTTCCCTTTCCTATATTTGATGTGTTGATTAATTTCAATTGAATATTATCAGACTCCTTGATCACTGATATGAGTAATTAGTTTATCATGATACTCTCACTTTGTGTTTTTGTCTCTTGATCTATTTTACAGGTGTTGAATGTTGTGAATACTTTCTGGATCAATGACAAAGAGACTTAGATATGAGGTATGATGTTAATTAATTACTTAAGGAAATGATATACTGCTGTGATTTTTTGTTCTACACTTGTACGTTGCAGGGTAGAGGAACAAAAAATGTCCGCATTGATTGCATAATTCATGATAACAGAAGGTTATCAAGACAAAGGATCACGAAATCGCGTAAGGGACGCACCATGGAACGATCGAGATTTCCCATAGAAAAGATCTACGGCTGTATTTTATTTCGCACAGGCAAAGGTGCGAAGAGGAAAAAGTTCATTACAGGGGCAAAATGGAGATGGAGAACGGAAAAATTAGAGGTTGTAGATTTTTCCTAGGAGATTAAACCATTAATAGGTGTTCTGAAACATCATTTTCAGTCAAGCAAGCCAACATACCAGACGTCTCTTTTCCATTTTTGATCCAGCGTGTATGTTATCCCATATTTCTTGTTTTGTGTGTAAATCATGGTGAATCTGTCACCTCAGGAGTTTGTTACGATTTGAAATGATGGTTTGGGATTGGTTCCCAAATTTTTAACTAATTTTGGCTCTGTTTCAAGGTTGGTCTCGGGAGCCCATGAAACTATAAATGTATCCTCGATAGAGGAAGAAAGGGTTGGAACTTTCATTCATAAGCATTCTTCTCTTGGTTTTCATATCTCTGTAAAATTTATTGGAAGTGTTAATGAGAAGTATTGTTCTGCATTTTTGAGATTGATCACGGTGTTCTGCATTTAGTTCGTGTTTCATGTTTGCATCATGTCCATTTTTGTAGTTTTCTGCTAATTCTCTCTATTTGTATGTGAGGAATTCATTTTATTAAGCGTTCCTTGTATTAGATACTGCATTCATGATGTGTTTATGTTGACTATTATAAAATTCATCCTCTATTAGGTTCTCTGTATTAGTTGTTGGACTCATTGTTGATTCTTCTAAAGGTGGTGCAAGAGATTCATCCATAGATAGGTTCCTGTTGCTTCACTAGGATTTCTCCTACCACCCTTTAACGATATTTGGCTGAATGTGACACCTACTTTTCCTCAGAATACAAAGGAAAATCCCCACTCCTTTTCACTGTAATTGTTAACCCAAAAATCCCTCACTTAGCTCAACATGGCCTACACCACCCAAGGACACCCATTCACGACCCTCCATTAGACCCCCACACCCTAAAAAAGGATTAAGGATGAAGAAAAGGGCTTAAAACCCCCAAAAAGGAGCCTAAATAACTCTCCTAGGGGATAAAGCCTCCAAAAAGGGGCTAAAACCCCTCAAAGGAGCCTAAAACCCTAAAAGGAGCTAAATCTAGGGAGAAAGGGGCTAAATTCTGGACCAAGGGCTTAAAACCCTAAAACCCCAAAAAATCTATAAAAGGAGGGTGGGGGGTCACTATAAAACAATTTCTCCCTTGCATACTGTTATGCTTCCTGTGGATGCCTTGAGACCCTTTGTCTCTCAAGCCACCCACACTCCCTCTCCTCCATCTCCATTGAGCCATAGCTCCCCCATCCAAGAGAGGTGATTCTTCAAGCCAGGGCATGGTGGCCCAATTCCATCAAAGAGAAGGTATACCAATATTGTTTCTTGCATTTGCTTCAGTATTTTGTATTTTTTTCTAACCCATTTTTGTTTGCAGGTTTGTTTATAACATTTTTTTGCAGGTATTTTGTTTCTAATAGTTGTTTGTAGGTAGCCAAGGCGAATCCCTAACCGTGTTTGCAGAGGGGATCACGACCATACTCTTTCTTGTTTTTTGCTTTCTGTCCATTTCGTTTTCTTTCTGTATTTTCCACACGCAGGAACCTACCTGTAACACCCTAGTTTTGACCCCATTGCATTAAATGTACATGATGTATATATTGTAATGAATCATGGTGTGGAGCTAAAGGCAAAATCCCCACCATCGATTTAGTTGTGTTATGTTTTGGAAAACGGAATCGTTGCCAATGGTCTATCGTGGTATATGACATATATTAAGTTTTGTCATCATGTAAATATGCATCTTTAATTAAAATGAACCCTAGCTATGTTTGTGGCAACTAAATTGAGAAGGGGCATGATTCTCATAAGGATAAGGGTGGGGGATGTCAAACCTCGGGCTATGGGGGGAAAATCCATGTGTCGCCACCCTGTTTGATTTGCCCATCTTTCCTTGTCTTATCCAACTACCACTTTAATGTTTTGCTGAGTAGTTGAGGAAGTTATGGTTGGGAGTGGAGTGTGGCAGGACTGTCAGTCCTTGCCCACACGCACACTCCACCAGCAGGTTGACCCTCACATTGGAAAGAAAAACCACCACCACCATTCTCTCCATTGTAGTCTCATCCTCACGCATAGGCAGAGTTGTTCAGCCTCACATAGGGGCAGGAGTCTTGCTCATTCTCACGCACAAGATTTTCCTGGTTTTACTCACGCAGTTTTCCTCTATGGATTTTATGAATGGTGTGGGTGTATACTTTCCTTACAGACTGATTCGTGGGTTTGCTGTGGTCGCCCTTATGTTGTGTTTGCTGTGGTCTTCTTTACATTTTGGGGATATTGTAGATTGTTTTGGGAGTCGTTTTGGCCACGATAGGGCCAAGAACGACTCAGGAATTGATTTCCTTGCCCAAGCTTTGAATCACTTGTGTGACTGCGTGTATGAAGTGGTTGGTCTTAGGACTATGTTGGGAGAAGGGATGGGGGCTTGGTTTGCTTGATAAACCTAGTGTGTTTGGAAACCACACAGATAGAGCCAGAGGGATGACTTTCTTCTCCACAACCGTTGAATAGCACTAAAAGGGAAGTCAGGTCCTGAGGGACTGTGTAGAAGAGAAGGGATTGATTCCTTGTGTTGGGTGTGTGTGGGTGTCTTAGAATTCAGGCTAGTTCTGGTGTAGGTGTTCCTAGCTCTGTAATGGGCTCACCAGCTTAGCATTTAGCCTTTTCCAGCTCCTGGATGGCCTGATAAACTCAACTGTGTTGGCTATCTTGTTGATGGCCTGATAAACCCAACTGTGTTGGCTTGGCTGTGTTTTGGTGTACCCTTGGCTATGTGTAAGTGTGCTTGTTCCTTATTCCTTGGGGAATCATGCCCAGCTCGGGGGTGGCAACATTGCTGAGAGATTTAGGAGCATGCTAGCCTATGGTTGGGTGGAACATTGCAGTGACGTAGCTGGTTGCGGAATGAGATCTTTATGAGATAAGTAATCTTGTCTATTTTACTCCTACAATCATATTACTGTTAATGAATATGGTTAACATGTTGAATGCTTGTATGAATGTATGTTGCTTCCACTGTGTATGATAAATAATTATGTATCTGTGTATGTTCTACTTCAATGCATTTTGTTTCATTATTTTATGAATTCACATGTTCATGGGGATGGTTGCCCGGATGGTTAAGGCCATGGTAGCGTCCTTTTCACCGGTCGGAGGGTCGAGGACATTACACTACCCTTCTATCCTATAGACAGAAGGGATACATTCCTACCCCTGTAGCAAGGATAAATCCCTTCTACAGAATTGGCGATGATACCAGGTCGATCCCACAGGATCCCTGGTTCAATTTTTTCAAATTTCAAGTTTTTTTAGTTTATGCCCTAGTTTTGGAAATTTCTTGTCAAATATAGCTTAGATCTAGTTTATTTCTAGTTTTTATTACTGTTGAACCCTCTGTAAGGAAAATCTGAGTTAGTTTGTCCATAGTACAGGTTACTGTCAGCAGGATCTGACTTAGGATCAGAAAAACCCCAAATCCGTGGCAGGTCGCACTTATCAGGCCTGAACAAGGGATGAGGTCGTTATTTTAGGCATCACAGGAACGACTAGGTCACCCTTTCCCCCTCTAAAGGTGCGACTTCACTTAGACAGGCATACTTCTTTTGTCTGTGAAATCTGTGCGACCCCCTCGCCCGTTTCTGAAATTTTTTTGCGACCCCCTCGCCGAAATTGACCCAAAACGTGTGGTCTGTAAATTAGTACTTAATTTTCAATTTAATAGGCACTGTTAGTGCGGATCAGCCACCTTTGTCCAACACAGTAGTTCAATTTCTGTTTCTGTTTTAATTTACTACAATTTCATCAACAAACAAAGTGTAAATTCAAAACAAATTTTAATGGCTTAATGAATGTAGCTTAACTAAAATTAACATAAAATTAATAGTCTTGCTTACCCTTCCTCCTCTACCTAGTCATCACCCTTCGGGGTATTCTGGGATACGATGGAGGGCATAGCTCTTATAGTCCTAGGCCCTTCACTGAATACTGTTCTAAACCATTAAAAACGAATGACCTGGAAGGTAGAGGGGGTAGAGAAGGAGGGATTCTCACGGCGCTAAGCGTCCTCCCTGTTGACCAACCTTGCATCTGAGAGGTGACATGTGGATCTATGGATGTGCTTAGTCCCATTGTGTTGAGAGCCCAACACCTTCTCTTGGTCTAAGAGGAATATAGGTGTAAGGTAGTCACCTAGTTAGGCTGTCACATTCAGGGTTAAAAATGTATCTGTTTACAAATTTCTGATTATTCACTGCTTGCACAACAATGATATGAACTCTGTCACAATATGATGAATTCATAAACCATTTGCAGCCACCTGATACCAGAAAGACAGAAAAAAAAATACACCATACCAAGTAATCAACCCAACTCAGTTCATGATACTGAGAGAGCCTTAAAATTTATCAATTTACACTAAGTTCAAACAAATCTACAGTCTTTAAGGACATAAGTCCCTGACTGCTTCAACCGTGGGAAGTACTTAGGCTCATCCCAGAAACTCATTGTGAGGAGTACCACGGGAACCCCAAAGTAGCTGGCCGCTGAGAGGAATTTCCAAGCGAAACGGTCAACGACCCCCACTGATTGAGTAGAAACGCCCATGAGGAAAAAGCCAAGCGCTGTCTTCTGGAAGTCTTGGTGGCTGAGTGACCACCTACAGCCAATGGGAAGCCATTGAAATTGGGGTCCAAACATCATTCCCATCAGTTTGATAAATATCCAACACAATTGATCCCCCATGCTCTTCCTCACGCCTAAGAGGCGAACCACCACCATTCGGGACATTAAACTGACACCATCGAAACCGTTCTCAGTGATCCCTCACACCATCAGAAGGCCACACAACCTTTGATTCATATTTAGACCCATACTAGTCTGAACCAGACCTCCATACTGCACCTCAAGCCCCATGGTTGGTGCAAATTTGGATCCATTTTCCGACATAGCCATAGCAATTGGACCCATGTCCACACCACAATCGGTCACCAACAACCCTACAGGTGGCCCAAGCACAATCATGCAAACTGTCATCTGTCAGCTGCCACCACCCATAGTGACCAGCCAAGCTGGCCCACTTGCAACACACGGGGGCAGTGGCCCTTCCACACACATTGCCCCTTCTGCTACATAGGGGGGTAGTGGACCGTCCACTTACATTGCCCCTACTATCATACATGGGGGAAATGTCCCCTCCATTCACACTATCCCTCACGTCATACTTGGAGGCAGTGGCCCGTCAACTCACACTGTCCCCCCCACCACACTTGCGGGCATTGTCCCATCTACAATGGTACCACCACAAGGGCCCCCAGCAATGCAGGTGCATTATGCACCTGAAAAACCCACCACCATACCTCCCCCATCCCATAACAACCTGGGGTCAAATGTTCCTTTCATGGCTTGTCTTAACTTGTCAGATTTGGCTCGATTGAAAAACGACCCCATTCGCCATCAAGCTTTTTGGCCTCCAATGCCAACTAAGATGCCATCAGACATCCCCAAGTTTGAAGGCAAGGCAGGGGAATGTCCCCAAAACCATATTATGACATTCCATCTATGGTGCTCATCCAACAACATCGTAGATGATTCCATCAGGTTGAGGCTATTCCAACGCACCCTTACAGGTGTCGCGGCCAAATGGTACATTGAGCTACCGCAGGACAAATATCCAGATTTCAACTCCTTAGCTTTCATGTTCCTACAGTATTTCCAACTCCCTATCAGATATGATGAAGGGGTGGAGATCCTGTTGTCCTGTTGCCAAAGCACTGCGACACATATAACCGACCACATCCATGAGTGGCGGCGACGTCACAGCTTATGTAAAATCCAACCGGACGACAGGATCTTCTTGGATTGGTTCCTCAAGACGTTGCTCCCACCCATACCAAAGGACGTCGCATCCGACCATCCCCAATATGAAGAGGAGGCCATATTGAAAGCCCAACAATTTGATTTGATCTACGCCCAGTCTGGATATTTGTACACCATCATTCCAGACGCCTCCCGTCCAAACACCTCCTACCGGGATGCACCGGGGGCATCTCATTCCGTAGACGACATCATAGGATTGGTCTCCCAACAGCCACAACACCGCCCGACACCACCTGCCGTTACACCACAACCAAGCAACACTGCTAGTGTTTCTTACCAAAACCAAACTCTGGACTATGCCAGAATGATGTCCTAGTCTGGAGCAACAACTTCCTATGCACAACCTACACCACCGCAGCAAGCTTAGGCCATGGCATGGCCAACACAGTAGTACATGGGGAAAATGCCCACATTTGTGGCACTGTAGCCCACCCAAATTTATTATGCACCACCAGTGCAAGCGGTTCAAGCCCCCGCCCCTGCTTAACCCGCTCCATTGGGACAAGTATTTGCACAACAAAACTGTCCCAACTAGCTTGCCCCCAACAATCAACAAGGGCAAGCTAGAAATAACAGGCCTTGAAACCAAGCCAATAACCAACCGTAGGGAGGCGGTCAACAACCAAACCCTCCCAACATTGCCGTGGTAAATCGACCTGCCCAAAATCCCCCACGACAAAATGCACCAAGATGCAACACCCCGTTGTGCACAAAGCAACCATGCACACTCTGTGAGGTCTATGGGCACTACACATTCAAGTGTCCCCTCATGGGTCGAGCTAAACAGGCCATTCAGAACGAGGCCCAACAGGCCGCCAATGCTACGAACCAAGCCCAACCCAACCCAGCACCACAAGGACCTCCTCCTATGGTGCTCCAGAACCCACTACCTATCCAAGGGTTGGTGGCAGCCGCACCCCCTCCCCAATCGAATCCCAACGCTCCGGGGGCACCTCCCATGGCTGAAAAAGGTGTTCACCACCTGCTAGCCATGACGACTGAAGATGTCAACTTACAAACTAGACAGAATCAGTATGGTACCACCACCGAACCCATTGACACATCAGCGGCACCTACATCCAAAACAGTCAACCTACCTCTTCAGTTACCCCCATTTCCCCACCCCTCCATACGCCGAGTGGCCAACAATGCCACAGCTAGATCTGCTGTCAGCTATAGCATTGTGGATGATTTGGCCCAAACACCAACGGCCATGTCCGCTCTGGAGGTATTCAAAACGTGCCCAACACAGTGGAAAGCATTACTAGCCACCCTTGGGGCCGTAGACCCCTCCGACTCCAAGTTGATCACGTTCGACATAGAGAATGGAGAACCACGCATGCCATCGACCATTTCCTTCCAAATCCTAGTATCTATCTAGAATTTGGTTGTGCACCGGTGCATAATAGATGAGGGGGCATCTACGTGCGTTATGTCTACCTTGGTTTGGCAGAAACTGGGATCACCAATTCTACAACTATCCCCCACAACTCTGCGGGCTTATGACAACCATCCCACTAAATCCTAAGTAATCCTCCCCCATGTCCCCATCAAATTAGCTGGGAAGACAGTGCTGATCGACATAGAGGTCGTCAATGCTCAACTGGACTATAACCTTCTCCTCGTAAGAAGTTATATGTACGCCATGAGAGTGGTCGCATCAACTATCTTTCGTCTCATGATGTTCCCCCACAAAGGGAAGATCGTGATGGTTGATCAACTGACTTATCACGATCCGCAAGGGTTAATGACACCCGCCAACGTTATCCCTACTATCACCACCATTGAGCCACAAGGGACAACCACACACACCAATGTTGTCCCTGTAATCAATACCATGGCTGACAACACACCAGCCTCCCCATTGATGAATGTGGGTCGTGGGTTGTTTGCCGATACCACCATGATGGCTCATTTCCCCTTAGTGTCACCACCACCGACACAAAATGAGACTACGTACTTATGCATGGTCTCATCCAACGCCACTGCACCCAAACAACAAGCACAGTTGGAGCCCCAACCCCAACCCCAACACCATCCGCAGTTGCAACACCAATAGCAGCCACAACATCATCCATAGCAGCAACGTTTCGCCTAGCTGCAACCATAACCACATCCCCACATGCAACCAGCAAAGAGTTATCTGGGCTCATCGCCAGTCCATACGATTCCATTCCTCTTTCCCCCACTTGGTGTCATGAGCAAGCTGGTAATGGCCACCTTAAGCCTACCTAACTTCACATTGGGAATTCCGGTGTGGTATCTTGATCCATCAGCTCAACCACCAATTCCCTAGGTTTTTTTAACCCCGGTGCAACCCATTGTGGTCGAGTCTCACCCGGAACCCGACCCGCAAAAGCCAACCACTGGACCTGCACCCTCACCGCCCCACCCAAAAAGGGCCAGGGGCAAGAATGCGAAACCTACCGTAGAGCTACGACAAGTACTGCCTTGTGCCGTCTGCAAGCAACAGGTCCATCCAAATCAGAACAGCCTTGAGATCCCAATGATCCGTGCAAATTTAGATGCCATGGACACAACTAAAAACATCCCCGTGGTTGAAATTCCAACCACGCCAATAGTCAGAAACAAGTAACCGAGAACAAACCATGCTTGTGCTCTCTGCGGTCTATATGGACATTATTCTCACCATTGCCAAGAGTTGCCCGAATTTCGAATGGCTTTAGCCGACCTCCGTCAACATTCCCTGGATTCTGAGATCACACTGATCGAAGAAATTCACCCCCCACCTCCTTCTTCAGACACCATGTCCATTTACATGATGTCCAGTTCTATAGACCCTCTTGTCTCCACCATCACTGACGGTCCATCAGAATTGTCTCTTCCATTGTTTCCCCAGCCATAGCCGCAACCTTAGTTACTAGGGAAATAGTGGGGTTCATTCCCACTCAATATGATCCTTTTCCTTTTCCTTTTCCTTTTCCTTTTCCTACCATCCGGGATCGTGAGTAAGTCTATCTTGGCAACCTGCAATCTACATGATTTCACACTGGGAGATCCTGTGTGGTACCTTGAACCACCCACCCTACCTCTAAGGCCCCAGGATGTGTTGACTCATGTCCATCCAATTGAGATGATGTTGCACCTACCTCCAGGTCCATTAAAGACTCCTCCTGTCTCTAGGCCTGCCCCTCTTCCTCCAACAGAGACTGGGGGCAAGGCCACAAAAACCACAACCAATACCATTTACATGATCTCTAGCACCAGTTGCCCTTCCGTCTCATCAGATGTGGAAGATCCACCTAATCTATTCTGGCACCACTTACGCGATGATGGAGATATATGTAAGACCACCTTCGGTTTTATCCCATTCCCTTTAAACCATAGTGTGGAATCGATTCTTCCCATAAAATACCAGATTCTATCACTCCGCCTTGCTAATGACCTTCGTCTCGGCAAGGGGGCATACCTCCTTATTGACTCTGATGGACAACTCTTGGAGAACCCCCGCAACGGGCTCTACCTCAAGAGATTTTACGCTTAACATCACCAATGAGTCGCTTCATTTTCTTTTCTTGTTTTTCAACATTTTTTAGCACAAGTTAGGGGCAGCACCATTCGCTGCTAATCTAAACTCACCCAGAACCTATTCGAGACACCTCTCACAACTCAAGGCCCAAATTTCTATCTCTTTATGAGACCATCGTCTCATGTTTAACAAATTAATTTCGGGACCATTTCCCACAAGTCACCTCAATTTACAAGACTTGGCATGACGATGCAAGTGTCTGCGGACCTGTACTTGTATCACCCTTTCCTACTGCTACTCATGCGAGTTATTGGGCCACCACCCATTAAGGGTTACCATTTTTCTTCTTGTTTTGTATTTTAAAACATATTTGTCTTCTTTATCCACCGCACCTTGCGTGGACCTCCGGACCATTGTCCACAAAACAATTTATTTTTCTTGTACGTATTTGGCATATAAGTGCCCCCAGACTTGCACTCACATCACATGTAGTTAAGTTCGTCCACCGCAACACACACACACGCTCTCATAACCTCTATCCGAGAGCCACCTCTATTTGCGTGCCTCTGCCGCGATCTATCCCACACATGTATTGGTATGTTTGAGAGCCTTTTGCTCTGTCCATACTGCGTGGATGGCCTTTGGACCACTGTCCACCATTCCGACATGGGGCACCGCCTATGCCACCACAATCAGTTGACCATACTGGAGTTTTGTTTAAGCTCTTTTCTAACTCCATCTCCATTGAGCCATAGCTCCCCCATCCAAGAGAGGTGCTTCTTCAAGCCAGGGCATGGTGGCCCAATTCCATCAAAGAGAAGGTATACCAATGTTGTTTCTNTTTCTAACCCATTTTTGTTTGCAGGTTTGTTTATAACAGGTATTTTGTTTCTAATAGTTGTTTGCAGGTAGCCAAGGCAAAGCCCTAACTGTGTTTGCAGAGGGGCTCACGGCCATACTCTTTCTTGTTTTTTGCTTTCTGTCCATTCCATTTTCTTTCTGTATTTTCCACACACATGAACCTACCCTTCTATCCTATAGACAGAAGGGATCCATTCCTGCCCTTGTAGCAAGGATAAATCCCTGCTACAGTAATACCCTTGATTGATTCAAGATGTGACTCAATTGCCCAATGGTATTTATTATCTGTCTGTTTCACCATCTTTAAATTTGCAAATACCATGTTCCCCTATGAAATCTAGTATTTTGAATTTTTCTTAAAGCCATATGTATATGTGAATATTTATGTGACAAAGAGAGAGCCCTCTTTGACTGTATTGGTTAGAATACAGTCTAAAGGTTGTCCCTATGACTTCCTACCACAACCATAGGAAAATTATAGGGCGCTAACACCTGTAGTTTATCCAACAACCTACAAGCCCGTACCATCAACACATACCTTCCTTGCATATGATATGTCCCAAAAAAGTCCCAAACAGAGCACAAAATATACACTTCTTCAGATTCAATGAGATCTGATGTTGTCGACATCTTTCTAACATCAGTCAAAGGTTCAGGATGTGGTATTTTACCAACCCATAGATGGTCCAGTCATCCATGTATACTACCAGGAATTTCTGAATGAAGTCTTTGAACGCAATGAATACTATTATTGAGAAGATTGCAGGTGGATTCTTAAGGCCAAATGACATCACTGTGTACTGGAAACATCCCCATTCTGTTATGAAAGTGGTCTTGTGCCTATTTTCCTTCGCAAGTTTTATATGATGGTAACCTGAAAATCCATCTATGAATGAGTAGATCTCTTGTCCTTCGACTCCTTCCAATACTTCATTAGTGAATGGCATTGGGAACAGATCATGAAGATTTGCGTTGTTCAGCTTCCTTAGGTCGACACAGATCCAGATTCCCCCCATATTCTTGTCTTGAACAACCATTGGACTGATCCATTATGACTCTTCCACATGTTTAATGATCCATTCTTGTCTAGTTCGGCCTTGACACATTCCTTGTATCACGGGTTCACTCTATAAGGATGTTTCTTTACTGGTTTTGCATCTGGCTTTAGAGGGAATTTCATTTCACCCAAGTCTCCTAAAATCCCTTTCCATGTCAGTGAATTTGGCTAGAAACAAATCCTGGAATTCATGCAGCATGTCAGTGATATTCTCCATAGTCACCTCATCCCAGTAATATCCTATATTGGAAAACATAGGGTCCTAAATCATCCCAATATTGACCTTCCTTATCTTCAGTGGTTGTTGGACTTTGTCGGCTGGTATTTTTGGTGTTGTGATATCTCTATTTCCCTCTGATTCTGCAATGTGGATATCTCTTGGATCATCCTCATCATCAGGCTCTCCTTTCACATTGTAGCATTCTATCATCAACTGCATTACTGGTGTCTTTGAGAATCAATTTAGAATAGGATCTAGGAGCCAAGGGGATTCTCATAATTTTATATTGCACATAATTATGGACAAAAACAATAGAAAGAGTGAAGTTTACACACACAAATGTAGTCAATAACTTATATTATTATGATTTTCCATCATGTAAATATGTCTGGATCAGGTTTATATTACATTAAGGAGAAATCGTTAGCCTTTGGAGGCTATCTGGATGCATACAACTGTCAGTATAGGATTTGACCTTAGAACCCCCTAGGTAGACTAATGAGCTCCCAAACCATACCAAACGGTCACGAGTTCTAGTGGGAACATGAATGGATCATGTTGATACATAAATGAGGGCATCCTAGGTGTGGGTGAGCATATGGATGAGTGGGAGTGTCTCTAGGAAACAATAAATTCCCAAGCGGAGCCAAAAACCACCAAATACATGCACTAGCCCATGGTCAAATGATTTCCCTAATTTAAGGGATGGGGAGTGCACCAAGACTAAACTTTCATCAGTGAGGGAACTTAGGAAGTTATAATGATCAAATTTGAGCACCTCAACTGTAGTAAATGAGTCCAAAACATGCAATAGACCAAGGTTGATCAACATAGCCTAAGTTTTGGACCATATAACATAACATGAAAGCTAATGAAAATGTATCCTAGGGGTATGAGCATGATACTAAGGTAGATTAATTCTATAACAACCCCACTAAAGCCTAACTTAGTACAAATTAAACATATTATGGATGCCTTGGAAGCTAAGGCTCAAGCCACCTCATACAAAAATTTATTTGTGCATAAAAACAAGGGAAGGAGGAAACCCTCATGGGAACAAGGCCTCCCCTCTAAAATGGACATGCATAAAAATATGAAAGTGAATATCAGCCATCACCATGTGTCATCCAATCCAATAAGGTATCTCAAATAGGTGAATTTATTCTCTGTGAATCTCTTGGTGAATATGTCAGTAGTTTGCTCTGCAGATGGGAAATACTGCAAGGATATCACCTCCTCATGCACCAAGCTCCGGATGTAGTGCATGTGTATCTCAATGTGTTTGGTCCTCTGTCTCTACACTAGATCAATGGAAATTTTATGGAACTTTTTTTGTCACAACAAATGACCATGGGTGAATCAAATGCAAATCCAAGTTCCCCAAGAATACTTTGCAACCACACACATTGTGTAGATTTGTTCACTACTCCTCTATACTCGACCTCAGCTTAAGAGAGGGATATGGTGTGTTGTTTCTTTATTGAAAAAAATTGGGACCATGTGCAAGCATGAATACATAACATGAATTGGACTTTCGATCAATGGAATCTCCAACCCAATTAGTATCAGTAAATCCAACTAGTTCTAGTGGAGAACCAACAACATAGTGTACTCCGAAGTGTTTGGTTCCTTGCACATAATGCAGGATTATTTTTGCAGCATTCCAATGGATATCATGAGTCTCTTGCATATATCTAGGAACAACACCTACATCATATTCCAAATCAGGTCGAGAGTGTGTAAGATACGTCAAACTCCCAACTAATTGTTTGTACAATGAGTCGTCCACCGATGGAGATGCACCAAATTCGCCTAGTTTTATTCCTGAGAGGAATGGGCACTTGGGTGCCTTACATTCAACCATTTTAAACTTTAATAATATATATTTAGTTTAATTTTGTTGGATTAAATTTATCCATACTTCATATTTCTCAATCTCTAATCTAAGAAATTGCCTCAACAATCCAAGGTCAGTCATGGAGAATTCACTGTGCAAAGAAGACTTAATTGATCCAATTTCTTTAGTGCAACCACTTGTAATAAAAAGGTCATAAACATACAAAACTATGAACTAAAATAATTCACCAACATTCTACAAATACACATTAGTATCATATTTACATCTTTCAAATCCAAGCAGAAGCAAAAAATTGTCCATCTTGGCATACCAAGCCCTGGGGGCTTGCTTGAGGCCATAGAGAGTCTTCTTTAACCTGCATACAAGTGAAGGATAATCAATGAAATATTGAAGTTTATTCATATATATATCCTCATGAATTTCACAATTAATAAATTCACTCTTCACATCCATGTGGTGAACCTCCCAACACTTAGATGCAACAATGGCTAAAACTAGCTTGATAGAGTCCATCTTTGAAACTAGTGCAAATGTATCTGTAAATTCCACTCCCTGGAATTGAGAGAAGACTTTGTAAACTAACCTATACTTATAATTTATATAAGAACCATCAACCACCACTTTAGTCCTATAGACCCACTTACACTGCACTAGTTTCCTCTTGGAGGGCAAGGGAACCAATTCCCAAGTCTCATTGTCTTGCAATGATTTGAAATCTTCTTGCATGGTTTTTTTCCATGTTGGGTCAAGAGATGATTCCTTATATGTACAAGGATCATATCCAATCATCATGAATCACCTCTCATACAAATTCAATTCACAAGTTGAGAAAGCATTTTGAAATTGAGATCTAGTCTTTCTAGAGTCTTGTGGATCTCCAACAAGATCCCCAACTGCTTGAATGGTTTTGTCAGCCCACTTAGGCCAAATAGGTGATTCATGATATGAATGCATTTAATAATCATCATCATCAATATAAAAATAAGAAAAATCATAGGAAGTATCATCACTTACATCATCATGGAGTGGATGATTTTAGCATTCCCCTTCAACTAGTTCAATCTCCTGCATGGGCTCTTCTTCGAATTGTACACTCATTTCAACGAATGTTTTCTGAGATGAGGGATAAAAGAGATTGTATCCATTTTTATATTCAGCATATACAACCATAATGGACTCCTTTTATGTTTCAAGGCATTTCTCTTCTCTGGAGGAATCCTAGCCCAATCCTTTGAGCCAAAGACCCTGAAATGAGAAACACTTGGCTTGTGACTACTCCAAGCCTCATATGGAGTTTTTCCATCCAAATATTTGTGTGGAGATATTTTTTGGACATATGTATAATATTTTATAGCTTCATCCCATAGCTTAGGATTCAAATCCTTTACTTCCATCATACAGGTTTCCATTTCCTTGAGAGCCATGTTCTTTCACTCTGCAACACCATTCTGTTGTTGTGCGTAGGGAACATAATACTTCATTTGGATGCCACCTTATTCACAAAGCTGATGAAAATGATTATTGACATACTCCTTACCATTTTCATTCCTAATAACCTTGATATTTTTCGCACATGCATTCTCAACTAAGGCTTTGTAGACTTTGAAAGTCTTAAGAACCTCAGATTTTAGCTTGAGAAAATACACCTAGCAGTACCTTAAGAAATCATCTATGAAATTTAACACATACCTTTAATTCCCATACAAGGGTGTGGGAAGAGGCCCCGTGAATTTGGAATGGATCATATCTAACACTTGGACAACTCTCCTTTCCTTTCCTTTCTGATATCTGCTCTCTGCATACTTTCCCAATACACATCCTTTGCGTGTTCCATTGGAGAACTTGATGGTAGAAAGCCCATACACCATGTTTTATTTGCTCAATGAATGAAGGTACATGTATTCGATATGACCATATCTCTCATGCCACAACTTGCTTGCCTCATTAGCATGTGACATAAGCACATTCCCTTGTGAGTATGAAAGGAAATGAGAGAATTTGTACATTCTTGAATCATGGTCGAAAAAACCTACTACCACAACTTTCCCTGTAGAAACCTATGAGATATCCACATCATTTTGAGTAAATGTTACTCTCTTGGTTGTTCCAGTGTGTGTCATCTGATAGAAAGATAGTAGGTTTGTTGTTAGATCAGGCACAAACAACAAATTGTTGAAGTACCCATCTTCAAGATCAATCCTTCCAATCCCTTTGGCTTGAATTTCTGAATCATTACCCATTAGAATGGATAAAGAAATTTAAGGATGTAGGGTAGGGAAGGAATTATGCATGGAGGCCATGTGCCTAGAGGCACCATAATCTATGATGAAGGAAGAATATCTTGAAGAACCTGCAACCAAAGAATGGCACATTTCTTTGTTGTACGAGCTTGAACCACCATATTTCTTCCTTGCGCATTCTGGTAGGGGGATGTTGTTGTTCTCAAGCAGCTGCACCATCATGTCAATGGTATTATTCATGAAAACATTCTCTATATGCCACCCATTGTGAGAATAATTGCATTTGGTTTTATCTTTCTTCTTCTTGTATTTCTCCTTGCTAGGATTCAAAACCCCATCTGTAGATTTGGGCTTCTCCTGCTTCTTCCTGTCTTGCTGCTTCGAATCTATGGATTTCTTCTTTCCTTTGGATGTATTCAAAAATCCTGCAGCAAGGGTTTGATCCTTGCTGGATTTGATGGTACCCATTTGTACTAGTTTTTTTTTCTCTTGAGTCAATGACTCCATGAAGTCTGACAGTGATGGAATCCTCCCATTTCGAGTTCTGAGCTTGCTAGAGTGGAATGTTGACAAAAACACTGAATACTATGGCCCTAGATTCAAAAGTATGGACAAGATCAAACTTCTCCTCTTTCTTTTCCATGCCACACTATTTTAGCTGAAGCAACAACAATTTGAACTTGGTGAAGAAGTCTTGGATTGTCCCAAAGTGAGTTGGGCTCAGTGAGATCAACTCATTTTCAAACTGGTGGCCTCTCATCTCATCGATCTTCCCAAAAAATGACTTGATATTGGGACATACCTCATTGGGATATGTCATACTATCTACATGTAAGAGTAGGTCTCTCGAAATTCTGTGACAAAGAATTCCAAATGTCTCATCAAGTTTGTTGAAGTACTTCGATTTCTCCACAGCAGAGTTGGGATCAGTCTCAGTCCTCATGGTGACTCTGAACATGCCTTTCTTCCTTATATGTATCACCATTTTGGCCTTCAATTTGAAATAGTTGAATGGGGTCATCAATACATGAGTCTGCTCCATTTCTTCTTGCGCACTAAGTGACAAAACTACTGGTTGTACCTGTAATGCAAACACTTGATTTTTTCTAGAAAATTCCCTAAACAACAAATAAAACTCTTTAGTTTTGATTTGAAACTCCAAATATCTCTAATACCATGTGATAATTGATTCATAGTAGGATCTAGGAGCCAAGGGGATTCTCACAATTCGATATTACACACAATTATGCACAAAAACATTAGAAAGAGTGAAATTAACACACACAAATGTAGTCAATAGATTATATTATTATGGGTGTCCAACATGTAAATATGTTTGGATCAGGTTTATATTACATTAGGGAGAAATCATTATCCTTTGGAGGCCATCTGGAGGCATACAAGTGTCAGTCTAGGAATTGACCTCAAAACCCTCCTAGGTGGACGAATGAGATCGCAAACCATCCCAGACTATCATAAATGCTAGTGGGAATGTGACTGGAGCATGATGAGATATAAATGAGGCTAGGATAGGTGTGGGTGAGCACATGGGTGACTTTGAGAAGCTCTAGGCAACAATAAATGACCAAGGAGAGCAAAAAACCACCATATGCATGCTCTAGCGCCTATGGTCAAACAATTTACCTGATTTAAGGGATGGGGAGAACACCAAGACTGAACTGCCATTAATGAGGGAACTTGGGTATTCAGATGATCAAAGTGGAGCACCTAAACTATAGTAAATGAGTCCAAAACACCCAATATACCAAGGTTGATCAACATAGCCTAAGTTTTGGACCATATGGCATATCATGAAAGCTAATGAAAATGTATTCTAGGTGTATGAACATGGTACTAAGGTGGATTAATGCTCTAACAACCCCCCTTAAGCCTAAAATAGTACAACTTAAACATATTATTGAGGCCTTGGAAACTGAGGCTCAAGTCAACTGGTATTTGGTTGTTGCACTAGTGCTTATGATCAAACAATTTCCTTGATTTAAGGGATGGGGAGAGCACCAATATTGAAATGTCATTAATGAGGGAACTTGGGAATTTAGAATGATCAAATTGGTGTGCCTCAACTGTAGTAAATGAGTCCAAAACACCCAATATACCAAGGTTAATCAACATAGAATAAGTTTTGGACCATATGACATAACATGAAATATAATGAAAATGTATCCTAGGTGTATGACCATGGTACTAAGGTGGATTAATGTTGTAACACCCTCCTTAATCCTAACTTAGTACAACTTAAACATATTATTGAGGCCTTGAAAAATAAGGCTCAATTCGGCTTAAACATAATATTGACCTTCCTTATCTTCGGTGGTTGTTGGACTTTGTTGGCTGGTATTTTTGGCGCTGCGATATCTTGACTTCCCTTTGATTTTGAGATGTGTATATCTCTTGGATCATCCTTGTCCTCAGGATATCTTGCCACATCATAGAATTATGTCATCAAATTCTTTACTGGAATCTATGAGAATTGATTCATATTAGGATATAGGAGCCAAGGGGATTCTCACAATTCAATATTACACATAATTATGCACAAATACAATAGAAAGAGTGAAATTAACACACAAAAATGTAGTCAATAATTGATATTATTATGATTGTACAGCATGTAAATATGTTTGGATCAGGTTTATATTACATTAGGGAGTAATCATTAGACTTTGAAGGCCATCTAGATGCATACAAGTGTTAGGATAGGATTTGACCTCAACCCCCCCTAGGTGGACCAATGAGCTCCCAAACCATCCCAAATAGTCACAAATTCTAGTGGGAACGTGGATGGAGCATGCTGAGACATAAGTGAGGGAAGGATAGGTGTGGGTGAGCACATGGGTGAGTGGGAGTGGCTTTAGGAAGCAATAAATTCCCAAGGAGAGAAAAAAACCACCAAATACATGCACTAGCGCCTATGGTCAAACCGTTTCCATGATTTAAGGGATGGGGAGCACACCAATACTGAATTGTCATTAATGAGGGATCTTGGGCAGTCGGAATGATCAAAGTGGAGTGCCTCAACTGCATTAAATGAGTCCAAAACACCTAATAGACCAAGCTTGGTCAACATAGCCTAAGTTTTGGACCATATGACATAACATGAAAGCTAATGAAAATGTATCCTAAGTGTATGACCATGGTACTAAGGTGGGTTAATGCTCTAACAACATCTCCCGCGATCCTGCTGGTAATGCCACTGGAACTATTTCCAACACGATATTGCAGATGTGTTGAAGTGCACTATGTATCACCGAATCAACATTCGTAAAGCTGAAAGTATGACTGAATCAAACAGTCAAGTCTTCCCATGTTGTAATATCCATTCGTAGTTCTGCCAATACGTACCATATTCTTGGTACTTCATACAATGTATGAAAAAATTCATGTACCCATTCCTATTTTGGATTTAATACCCATGCGGTTTGACATGCGATTAGATGATAATTGGGATCCTTCCTTCCATTGTACTTCTTACCTTGGTAGTGCTATGTTTCCCCAAATCGAACTTCTATCAGTTTGCGACATATCAACCAATTGCCTATCGATATCTTATGCGTATCCAACCATCTCACTGGAGTAGACTTCAATGCTTCCTTTAACACCAACAGTCACTGAGGCTCTGATACTTTATCCTCAAATTCATCAATAAACCCAACCAAGTTAGGTATCCCTTCGTATATTAGTAGTTCAACGACTTCTGTTGCGACCCAACGTAGCGACTGAGTGACTCGCCCACATTTTATGACCGATTCTTCATGTAATCGGTTATGCTAGTTATCTAGTGCATCATCATAGTCCAATGAAATGGAGCTAGTATTTCGCGAACCTAGCTCCCTATATGCGGTCAGATGGATGTAATCCTCAGAGATGTTATAGGCATTATCCCATCCTCCCACAACTTCCTCCTTTACTGGTTTGACGTATATTTTTCCTTTACTAGGATCTAACGGGGCAATGATCCAAATATCTTGATTCTCAAAAGTCATCACTCTCTTCTTGAATTTGATAACCGTTAGATTTTCGTTTTCCTAGGAAATCCCTAAAAAACGTGGGAATGAGCTTCTTTCGTCGACTATATCAATAACATCGAAATATGTGTAGGTTTTCAATCCTTACACTTCAACAAGTAGGTGTGGTACTTGTCCAATTGGCAACACCCTGGCTTGATTTGTTAGTCGTAGTTGTAAAGGGGACCAAACCAACTGTGATTTCCTCATCCTTTACCAAGTTTTCTTCATCAAGATGTTTACATCTGATCCTAGATCGAAGATGACCGAATCCACATCATACTCACTGATCTGAACATTCATTCTCATTTCTCATCCCGTTTTCTTTTTATGCAAATGATTCATGGTCGTGCTTGGTTCTTGGCTTGAAACTTCGCAATCAACTGCGGGCACTCTGATAGTGTGATCCAGGACACTATAATAAGTACATTGAAACTGTAGATTTGGATAGTCCCTTTGGTAATGTCTCAAAACTCGACAATTATAACATGTCATTAGTCCGCGACCTTGTCCCATAGCACCTCCATGACCAAATCCCCCATTGCAACCTCTGCAGAATACTCCTTGTGGATGATACCGTGGTTGGTTAAAATGCTGTTGTTGGTTAGGATGCGATTGAGCATACCGCAGTTAAGTATACTGTGGATGCTTCTGATTATACTACATTTGGTTGTATGATGGTTGATGCAGAGAAAAATGTGGTTGTTGTTGCACGAACTATGGTTTCTATTGCGGTTGTGGTATTTTCGTTGGTTGGTGTTCTTCTCCTTTCATAAAATACATATCCATCGTTATTTCCTGGAGCAAGTCATATGCTCTGCATTCCTTTTCTTCATGGAAAACCGATTGATAGAAGTTACAAAACCGATTTGTCAGCTTCAACACAACCTTATGAAGGTACACACATTCCTTAGATCGATGTCCTCTAGTTTGGAATATCTGACACCATGGAAGACCACCTTGACTCAGTGCATTAGGGGCTCTATCCTGTAAGTATTTGAGGAAGTCCAAACATTGATCCTTATGATTTCCTTTTGTGCATCATCGACTGCACCACACTTCTTCATGGAATTATTTTCCCTTCTTGATATCCTGCAACTGAATATTAAGATTCACAAATTGTGAATGGATTTGGTTCATACCAACCCCCGTTTCACCAACTGGTGAAGCTTCCAACTTCATCATAATTTCCAGAGCCTCGATCTATGACTCAATCTTCTGCTACAGTAATTGCATCCATATGTGGCACCAAATTTGTGATGAACCATTCTTTGTGTTGCATGTTTCTCATCCCAAATCTGACCTTAGCCATCGGCGTCTTGAACCACTGATCAAAATACCATACTAAATAATTAAAATATTGTTTTATTTCCTTCAACTCAGTAATGTATTGTGACACATATTTGGGATTTTTGAACTCCTCAATTAGTGTGGTCCTAATCCACACTAGTGTATTATGCTAATTACCTATCGACACTTGTACAAACTTCATGTTCCAATCCAATGCTCGGCCTTGAAAGGTTGTCGCTAGTTTTCCTTTCTTGATATCTTTGTCTTGGACTTGATTTAAAGTCCATACTGCTTCACAAAGGAACCAATATTGCTTGGGATATTTAGTCATTTTCCCATGGAACATAGGTATCTTTACGTCGTCAACCACCATTTTGGGTCTTCTTCCGGTATTTGTTGATCTGCTACTATTACTCCTGTGGTGAGACATGGGGTAATCTTGTGATGATCTGGTGTTTCTTTCTGAATTTGGAGCATTGCACGTAGGTGTAGGTATGTTGTTTCTTTGGGTTGGTCCTTCCTTGGGATTCGGCATAGCCTGGTTGTCTCCTTCATTACTGTAGCGTCACTTAGTCCCTTGTAGTCTCCTCTCGCAGTTTCTTATTTCAGTCACACCAGGAGTCTCCTCAGTCCCCCACTTGTTCTCTGGTCGAAACCTCACCCCACTTCGTAGAATACCACACTCTTCCTCAACTTCCCTCACTGTCTCATCGTAACTTGCATCCATCTACCCCGTATCATTCCATCCAACCCTCGTCTTCATAGTGCCCAGAACCTCCACACACCAGGGAATTACTCGTCATAGTTAATATTCAGTATTCCTTTTTTGCAGATGAACATCTTAATGCACAATTGCAAAGACAATAGAAACCTCCCTCTTGGTCCCTAGAATAATACCCACTCTGCGTTGATATAGGACTTGACTGTGTCGACAACAAACTTAGTGATATATCCTTCTAAAATGCTATCGATCCAAACTTCAACAACTCTTTCCAACTTGTTGTTTACCCTTTTTAGCTGCTGGATCAATTTAGGGGTCCAGTGATTAGGTTCACCTCCTTGGAAGTTCATTTTCTGGAAGGTAAGCTACCCCAATGACTCATACAATATTATTGGAAACTCAACAAAGAAAATTTCATGAATATCAGAGTAGATATATCTTCCCAACCACTCTTTTGTTGATAGTGTTGAGTTCTAGTTTTCTCCTGTTGTGAACTCTTGAGCCTTCTGATGGAACCAGTCTTGGATCTCTAATTTTGTCGGGTGCCACAACATGTCCTCTTCTTCCTCACACTATGGTCCCGTCAATGGAACCATTTGTTGACACACTTGAGTCGACAGGGGTTCACCTCACATATCTGTTGACACTCTTCAACACAATATCCCTAAACACCAACCTGGAGAGGTTTTACCCTATCCAACAACACCTACGAAGTAGATGTAGTCTCCCCCGAGATTTTTTAAGGAGGGCTGCAAGAACCAAGTTTCCATAGAAGGAAGATTACTTGCTCACTGAGTCTCAATCTGTCACAATTCTATTCATAGATCTAGGAGCCTCTAACACATTACTTATAAGATCTACTTATCATTATTCACAACAAATTCCAATATCTCATCAATCATGATTCATATCAACTTAACAAATATATCAACATACATAAACCCAATAAACACATCAAGACTCCGCATCATTCATACATGGAAAATATCACATATCTCACCATTGCATATTAAACAAAGAAAGAGACAAGAGTTCCAACATCAACATTCTTCTTATATTAGCTTCAAAATATCATAAAACATCCCTTGGTTGAAAGCCTCAAACCAAAAATACATTCATCCATAGATCACATACAAGAAAAATACTCATAATTCTCCTCACACAAGTGATGATCTACTGCTATTCATAAACTCTTGATGCTTCTCTATTGACTCTACTCCTAGTTCTATTTATAGGCTTGCGCCTTTACAAAATGGTCCACATAAGCCGACTCTCTAACTACTTTGGGCTAAATATCTAACTAATTGTGACCAAGTTGACCACACTTGTTAGTAACTTTATCTTGCGCAATGAAGTTTGACACTTGTTGATATCTTTCTTTATCACACCTTGTGGAACTGATCGTCTTGCCAACACAATCAAAACAATGCATGGAACAATGGAGCCCGTGGTTCAAGAGGGAAACAAATAAGTAATTAAAGACAAAAAAAGCAAGATGAGGAGTTTATAGATTGTTTAAGGGATTATATGGAACTTAGTGAGGAATTTCACTCAGCCATGCCACTCAAGGAATTTTGCACCATCAAACATCTTGAGTGGTATAAGCTCCAATTAAGGCAAGGATTCCTTTAAAAGAACAAGGCATAAATTGAAGGAGCGGGAAGGACATGAAGACTCAGTTGATGGGAAAGCACATATTCATGACAAGGATGTGTGTAATGAGTATGTCAAGAAAACAACCTTTGATATACCATTAGAGTTGTCCTATGCAGATAATGTCACCAATGCATCTGATGGAAAAAAATTCAGAAAATTTAGTTGATGGGGATTGTTCCCATGAGCCACATCATTTGATAGGGAAATTAAAGGTAAGAAAAGATAATATTATGTTATCCATGAGACATTTGATGATCAAAATGCATTGGTAATAGATTTCTATTGGGAAACTCCAGGGATATATGATGGTTTGGGAGGATATCCTTCCCTTGTAGATTTGCAGGAACTTAGAGAAGTAGTGTTAGTAATGAATTCTAATTATCTACACCTATTTTTTTGATAGAGATAATATTTTTCATGCTTGATGAGATGTTCCATGATGCGCTAAAAGCGAAGGAAAATGAGGGTGACAAGATTACCCATGAACTTGAGATTACTTAGGATTCTTTGCAGAGCACTCAAATGACACTTCAAGAATAAAAAATGCATGTGGGGAAACTTTGTGTGGGGCTAAGTTGGTTACATCCTTCATCCTACATAGTAGACAATCAATCATATATGGAAATATTTACATATGAGATGGTTGGTGGCACTTATGATTTGATGGAGGATCCTGTATGAGGTTTGAGCATTAGGAAAATCATATTTACATGCATTGGTGGAGAGATATGGCCCATAGGTTTTGATTTTGAACATATATTACATTATAGGGATCATGAGATGCCTCTTTTGTATAGCCCATTGAAGGATAAAGTCAGAGCCACATGTGACATAATTGAGCATATACCTTGTGGACAAGTCAATAAAGAAATATATGCATCCATGGATTGGGTGGACAGGTGACATATATGGACACACATTAGGATACATGTTCAGTTGACATTACTAAAGTCTTGGATACAGTAGCACATACTAGATACCAGATGGTACATGAGACTACAGTGGTATGCAACAATATACATGGGTATACACTGGCACCCAGTGGTGTACAATGGAGTTCTAGAGTGTTCCCTATAGGAAGACCTCCTAATAGAAACCTTGAGCATACCATCAAGTTTGGTTTACCCAGGATTGGTGAGAAGATGGGTGATATTCAAAGAGTACTATATGCCTCGATGATCGATCTTCTCCTGGGATATCATCAAATGAGGAGAAGGGAACAGGATACTCCCATGACTATTTCTTGAATTCATTATGGGATCTTGGTCATGAAATTTGGTTTAACCATTCACTAGTCACTTTCCAATGTTGTTGGCAGTTATTTGATGTCTTCATTGTAGATTTTTTCTCAAGTTTTTGGCCTCCGGTTTATAAGTAAAATTTGTCTTAGTTTATTTCATTCTCAAAAAATTAAATGACTGGAAATAAACATAAAATTTTTAGACTTAAAACACTGTTGTAACTTCACTTTTTACTAACAGAAAATAAATAATCAGCACGCCATTCAACACACGACACTTAGGAATTTTTGGCCAATGGCCCTGGAAAAACCCACAAGGGGAAAACCAGACAGAGAGAGAAATAGTTTATTATTATGCTTCAGAAAAGTTCAGACATTTATTTATAGTCAAAATCAACTTATCTCAACCAACGCAAATCACCCAACAGACTGTCTCAATTTTTGTGCAACAATTGCCTCATTTTTCATGAAAAATTCTTCTCAAAAAATGTGTAAAAATTATCAGTAACTAGCTTTTCTCGATTTATATGCCAGAGAGCATTTAATGTAGCCCTTAAAATATGTGCCAAAAATAGTCACAGACCGTAAAATACGGACTGCATTAAATGTAGACGCACGACCTCAAAAAACGTGCCACAAAAACCTATTGGTTTTCTCGAGAAATGTGCTAGTTTTCTTCCTCGAAATCAGTGCCTACATTTTCTTGGTAAATGTGCCCAAAACCATACTATATGGAATTCGTACTACTTCCACGAAAACTATGCCTACAATAAATGTAGGCGTACCCTTTCTCAAAATTTGTGCCAACAATAAATGCAAGCCGTACAACCTCAGTTTTAGTGCAGAAATAAATGGATCCTTGATATTCATGCCCACTAGAAGTATCTTCAGCAAGCCGCCTTGAAAATTGTGCCCATTCTCTCATTCAACTCTCTTCTCTTTTGATCTTCTCTCAAGAATGAATGAATCTACCTTTGTCTTGATTTTTGCTCATAACCCTAGGTAAGTGAAGAGAAATCTAATCCAAAGGCTGAGATTGGATTAGATCAACAATTGAAATTAATTGCTCATATTTTATTTCAGAAATATTAATTTCACTCACCCACTCAAATTTATCAAAAACTGACTTTATACTCTAAATTCATATTAAATGCACACTTAAGTACTTTAATGCAAGGGTCAATTTATTTACCCTCTCTAAGTGAGTAAGGCTAAATACACTTAGGGGAACACTTCCCTAGGTACAAAACTAACACTCCCTCTTACTGAGGAAGGTGTCCCGCACCACTTCCAACTTGTCCCTGAACAAGACAAACTTACCCATCCCCAAAGACTTCGTCAGAATGTTTGCTACCTGCTCATCAGTGGAAATGTACTGAAGCGTAACTTCCCCTCTTTGAACAGATTCTCAGATGAAATGATATTTGATATCAATGTGCTTTGATCGGCCATGAAATACTGGATTCTCAGAGAGCTTGATGCAACTCTGATTTTCACAATGAATCACCGTAGGCCTAAGCTCCCGACCAAATAAATTCACCAGCAACTTGCGAAGCCACAAAGCCTCGCAGCTGTCCTGATTGGCTGCTATATACTCAGCCTCTGCAGAACTCAACGCAATAGATTTCTACTTCCTACTGAACCATGACACTGTTGTTGAGCCCAAACTAAAACAACATCCAAAAGTGCTCTTCCGGTCTGCCACACTGCCTGCCCAATCTGAGTCTGTATAACCAACCACTCTGATCCCCTATGACCTCTTGTAGTCCAAACCAAAATCCACCATCCCTGCTAGATAACATGACACATGTTTTGCAGCGACCCAATGCACACTCCTAGGCTCAACCATGAACTGGCTAAGAGTGTTCACTGGAAAACACAAATTTGGCCGAGTGTTGACCAGATACATCAATGACCCAATAAGCCGACGGTATAAAGTAGGATCCACCAACTCTCCCTCAGAAGCATGAAGCTTCTTTCAGTTGGTGATCATAGGTGTCAACATAGGCCTGCAATACTCCATCTTGAATATTCTCAAAATATCAATAGCATACTTTCCCTGTCCCACGAAAATATGTCTAGGCTCCTGCCAAACATCCAATCCCATAAAATAATGCATCAGTCCAATATCGGTCATCTCATACTCTACTGCAAGATCCTTCTTGCAAGCTACAATGGGTCTCTCTCTCCTTGTGATAAACAAGTCATCAACATATATCAAAAGAATAAGTGGATCGTCTCCAACCATGATGAAGTAGATATTTGTATCTCCTTCGCTCTTCTGAACCTCCATACTCAGAAAGTAAGAATTAATCCTGTAGTACTAAGCTCTAGGAGATTGCTTCAGCCCATATATGGACTTCTTCAACCTGCAAACACGAGACTCTCTCTCATGAATCTCAAATCCCAGAGGCTACTCAACATAGATCTCCTCCTATATGATCCCATTGAGAAATGCAGTCTTTAAATCCATCTGATGGATCTTCCAACCCATTTTCACTGTAATGGATATCAATGCCCTGATAGAAGTATATCGAGCAACCGACGCAAAAGTATCATCATAATCAATGCCCTCAACCTGTGAAAACCCCCGCACTACAGACTTGGCTTTGTACTTCTCCACACTCCCATCTGCTACATGCTTTAGCTTGTAAATCCACTGAGAAGTCACCGCTGACTTCCCATCAGGTCTCAGAACTATCTCCCATACATCATTCTTCATGATGGAATGGTACTCATCCATCATGGCATCTCTCCAAACCGAATGCTGGGAGGCCTCCTCAAAAGTATAAGGCTCAGACTCTTGTGTACTAGCCACCACCAACATGCCCAATCTGTCAGGCATCTTGATGGCCCTCACCACCTCCCTGGGTGTCCCAAACTCCTGAGCTTCCTTCAGGGTATCTCGAAGCCACTTAGGTTCCTTAAACCTTGGAGGTTTCTCCCACACTAGTCGATCATCATCAAAATATCTACCAGAGGTGGAAACCCCAATATCCCATGAACCTAAAGCTGGCGTACCATGTAATCCTGATCCTGATCCCCTGTACGGTGTACCTGTAATAGTAGACCCATCAACTGTCCCCAAAGACCCTGCTAGATGAACCACTAAACTTGGTGAACCTGTGCCAACACTGTGTGGTCCTGTAACCCCAAAAACCTGTGATCTTGACTACTAGGATGATGGAACCTGTGAAACAACCTGAGGTGCAGGGACCCGCTGTTCTCCTTGCTTTGACTCTCTCGACTTCTTGTAGGCTCGCTCCTCCTTGAACTTCACATCCCTTCTCACCACCACTTTCCTCTTAGAGGGAAGGTAAATACGGAAGGGCTTTGAAGTCTCATCATAGCCCACAAATATGCCCTTCTCTGCAGTGGGCTCCAACTTTGTCTTCTTCTCTGAAGGGACATGAGAGTAAGTCAGACTACCAAATATCCAAAAATGGCTAACTTTAGGATTATTGTCTGAAAAGCACTCCTCAGGTGTTATATTCCCCACAACATGATGGGGACTCTTATTATGAAGACATACAACTATGCAGCAAGCCTTAGCCCAAAGAAAGAAAGGAAGTGACTGGTCATGTAGCATAGCTTGGGATGCTCCAACAATGGATCGGTTCTTCCTCTTTGCTACTCCATTCTGCTATAGAGTATACAGAACTATTAACTGTCTCCTGATACCCTCCTATCTGCAAAATCTATCAAACTCTTGGAGTTATACTCACCCCCATTATCCGATCTAAGAACTCGGATCTTCATCCTTGTTTGGTTCTCCATAAGAGGTTTGAACTCTTGTAACCTCTTTAAGACTTCATTGAACTTCTTTCTCTTAAGAAAGTAGATCCAGGTCTTCTTGGAATGGTCATCAATGAACGTCACATGATACTCATATCCTCTCAAGTACACAGAAGACACCGATCCACATAAGTCTGAATGTATCAAGTCAAGGACCCCTGCTGACTTGCTATCACTACTCAGAAAAGCAGTCTTGGTGTACTTTTTCAAAGCACACCCCCTACACACATCAATCTGCCCTATTCTTAACTCCTGTAAACCTGTAACCATTTGTCTCAACAACCCTAAGGCTAGATGATGCAAGTGAGCCATCCTCGTATGCCAAAGCTCACAAATCTCACTACTGCTACTATGTGCCAAGGAAAGCTGAGGTTGAAACAAGAGCCTATACAGTTACCCACATCACACGCCAATGGTAACTGAAGCAGATGGTCATGCAATCTTGGGAAACATATGCACGTTTCCATCTAGGAAAGTCACCCCATGAACCTGATCCTCGATCATGGAAAATGACACTAGGTTCTTCTTCAGCCCAGGTACATACAATACATATCGCAACACCATGGGACTCATGGACTCCCTCTGAAAGGTAATGGTCCCATGAACAACAGCTCTGACTATTGAGTCATCTCCCAACACAACCTCCACATCTGTCTCTATCTGTGAAAGCTTGGAGAACATATCATGAGCGCTTGTCATGTGGCTCGAGGCTCCACTATCTATATATCAAGTGCTGGAAGTAGATGCACTGTAGGAATGTTCTGTCACATAGAAAAACTCCCTCTGTCCACCAACATCTGCACTGGTGAGAATGGATGCTCTCTCTCTCAATATGCGCAGTGCATGGTGAAAACTCACTCTGAAATCTCGCTGCAAAATCATCGATCTCAGCTGAAGCTGTTGTTTGCTGTTGTTTCTTCTTCTTCTTGTTCGAACACGTAGCAACATAGTGTCCCATCTTGTGACATGCAAAGCACTTTACAATGCTCAGATCCTTATTCTTCCCATCGTGCTGCTACTTGGCCTCACCCTTCTTGGGACCCTTTTTGCTCTTCTTCTCCCCTTCTTTGTCAATGCCACATCCTCCTCATCCTTTCTACTAGTATAAATACTGCATTGCAAGGAACCCCTCTGAGTCCCCTCCTAAAAAAAATCATCACAGACCCTGTCCCATGATGGTAAGTTCTCTCTAGCCACCAAACCCTGTAGAAACACAGTCCGAGGTGCATTCACCGCATTCAAGGTTGTACGCACTAGCTCAGGACCAGTAACCACCACCCCCATAGCTGCAAGCTCATCTCTCACCTGAGAGATCCTAGTAAGATAAGTCATACAAACCTCTCCTTTGACCATCCTGATATTCTTCAGCTTCTCCCTCAGAACCATCTTCCTATTCTCATCAGAACTTTGAAATAACCCGGGCAAAGCACTCCACATCTCATGTGCATGATCCTTCGCTGAAATGTGAGGTATAACATGGTCTTTAATAGCATCTAAGATAATCCTCATGGATTTAATATCCTTCTTCACAAAGGTAGTTGTTGCTACTGGATCAGTAGTACCACTGGGAATGACAATTGGGCGAGTTGTAGTGTTATTGACAACCTCATCCCACAACTCATTCTCTCTCAACAAAAGAAAATTCCAGGCCTTCCATGAGACAAAGTTCGCTGCCCCATCCAACCTATCCTCAGTTCTCAACCCAACAAAAGTCATTTTTCACAAAGAACAAGTTTCAACAAAATGTACTACTGTCACAAAGGTTTTTCTAAATTCTGGAAACAACTGTCTTTCTGCAACTATTTAATTTTCTGCCCCACTAAGCTCTGATATCGTGTAGATTTTTTCTCAAGTTTTTAGCCTACAGTTTATAAATAAAATTTGTCTCAGTTTATTTCATTCTCAGAAAATAAAATGACTGCAAATAAACATAAAATTTTCAGACTTAAAACACTGCTGTAACTTCACTTTTTCACTAACAGAAAATAAATAATCAACACGCCATTCAACACACAGTACTCAGGAATTTTTGGCTAATGTCCTTGGAAAAACCCACAAGGGGAAAACCTGTTAGTGAGAGAGAGAGTTTATTATTATGCTTTAGAAAAAAATCAGACATTCATTTACAGTCAAAATCAACTTATCTCAACCAACGCAAATCACCCAGCAAACTATCTCGATTTATGTGCAACAACTGCCTTGTTTTCTGTGGAAAATTCTTCCCGAAAAATGTGTAGAAATTATCAGCAACTAACTGTTCTTGATTTCTATGATAGAGATAATTTAATGCAGCACTCGAAATCTATGCCAAAAACAGTCACATACAGTAAAATACGAACTGCATTAAATACAGCCGTACGGCCTCGAAAAACATGCCACAAAAACCTGCTTGTTTTCTCGGGAAATGTGCTAGATTTCTTCCTCAAAATCTATGCCTTCGTTTTCTTGGTAAATGTGCCCAAAACTGTACTGCACTAAATCCGTATGTCTTCCTCGAAAACTGTTCCTACAATAAATGTATCTATACCCTTTCTTAGAATTCGTGCCAACAATAAATGCAGGTCATACAACCTTGGTTTTAGTACATAAATAAATGGATCCTCGATATTCATGCCCACTAGAAGTCTCTTCAGCAAGCTGCCTTGAAAATCATGCCCACTCTCTCTTTCAACTCTCTTCTCTTTTGATCTTCTCTCAAGAATGAATGAATCTACCTTTCCCTTGCTTTTTGCTCATAAGCCTAGGTAGGTGAAGAGACATCTAATCCAAAGGTTGAGATTGGATTAGATCAACGGTTGAAATTAATTGTTCATATTTTATTTCTAAAATATTAATTTCACTCACCTACTTAAATTTATCAAAAACTGACTTTATACTCTAAAGTCAAATTAAATGCACACTTAAGTGATTTAATGCAAGGGTCACTTTATTTCCCCTCTCTAATTGACTAAGGCTAAAGTCACTTAGGGGAACACTTTCCTAGGTACAAAACTAACATTCATGGTATACAACAAGACATGAAAGGATCACTAGAGCCAATGAGATGAGATGGGGAGCATTTTGGCCATGGCATCGATATTTGCTATATAAAAAATATAACAAAATACAATATATATAAATATAAATAATAATAATAACAAATGATGATGATGATAATAATAATAATAATAATAATAACAAGAATTAATTAATAAAGAGCTTTTATAAAAAGAGGCGTCTTATTGAAAAGACATGAACATTAGTAAAGGGAGATATATATATATATATATCGAACCTTCAAAATTGCCACATTAGCATATCTTATCTCATATCTCATATATTTTATTCATGGCTTATTCCATATTCCAAATGTTTTGGTAATCTTTTTATGAGTGAACTTTTGTTCGACTTATTTGGTATCAGAGTTATCTGACCCTTGGCCATTATTTACAATTTGTGTAATTTGGCTTTTAGCCATTATCCTAGGGTTTCCCTCAAATTGCGGTCTTTGACCAAAACATTGGATAAAGAAGAAAGAAAACATTTGAATGGAGAAAGACAAAAAATAAGTACAACCAATACATGGTTTAAAAATAAAAACCACATGTGGGTTTTATAAAGGAAGAAGAAAAAAAATTATTCGTGGGAGAAAACCAAAATAAAAAGAAAAAAAGGAGGGAAGAAATAAATGAGAAGGTAATATATATATATTTCAAAACAATTAAGAATATGGATTTTAATGTTGAAAATAAGGAAAAGTTTACTATCACCTCAAAAAGAAATGTTTCAATATTATTTAAAATTAAAGGGACACTTGTAGGGATGGATATCACCATTTCTATTGCACCTACTGAAAGTAATAATTATATTAGTACCGAATTCACTAACCATTTAGTGATTCCCAAGTAAATATAGGTGAAAGGCTAGACTTTTGGGGCATGAAACAATTTGAAATAAGTGGCTTACAATTTAATGTTGGAGAATATATGGTCACATCAAAATTCATTATTAGTTACTTATGGAGCTTTGTCGATGGCATAATTTTGGGTGCACCCTGGATGGAAACACTAGTAACATTCATTTTAAACACGAAGAATAAATTTTTAACATTTTCATACAAAAAGAAAAAGATAACATTACAAAACTCTACATTGAAGTCTAATCCAGTAACATCATAAGACCTTAAAAATATCTCAAAAATGATCTTTGAATATAGTCATAAATCAATATAGAAGATGCAGGAAGAGTTCGACAAAGTTATCGCAGATAAAGAAGAATATATCTCTCATTTAAGAGATCATAATCAGAAATTTCTTCTTCAAATCAAGAAGAAAAAGGATAAAACACAATGCAATAAAAAGTTAGAAGAGGAGATACAAGTCCTCCAAGAAAAATTATCAGGAAAAGACAAAGAAAATTCCTCCTTGAAGAAGATTAAATGAGAATTTCTATAGCAAATAAAACGTTAGGAGAAAGAGAGAAATACAATCAAGACTTATACAACTTAGAAAATTAAAGCATGATCAGAAATATTTACAAGAGTTATATTGCAAAAGATCAATTGTCAATAAAGAAACAATTACTGACCTAATAACAGTCATTAGATGCTCAAATTCAAACACTGAAAATGGGAACCAATACAGAGTCAAATAACACTAAAAATAAAAAGAATGTTTATATTGACAAACTACTACAAACATCAAGACAATATGGTTCCAAAGAACAATTACAAAATATTACAATGTCATATAGTCATCCAAATCATAAATATTGATATGACTAATGACAAGTTCGAAAAGAACATAAACATACGAGTTGTGATTTCAAAAGAGAATGGTGACAAAATCAAGATAGTAGGTGGAAGAAGAAAATGAGAAGTTATATTCAAACAATCTATTAACAAACAATTCCATTGAAGGTAGATCTCAGATGGACCACTTCACAAACGACTCAATATTTTCACTCAATGTTTAAAATAATGTATCGTCTCATTTCTTATGTTCAAATTTGTAATATCATCATATCTTATTTCATATTCATATATTTTTTCTAGAATAGTAATCCATCACTTAGTACTTTAGTCTAAATCCTTAGTAATTTTTATTGTCATTTATGCAATGATATGTTATGGTTTGGACTTAGGATCTTAATTGGGAAAAATAACCAGTTAAATTGGAGATTTCACACCCACATCAACGCTCCAGCTTAGTCAAAATCCAAATGTGCTCCCTCAATTATTGTTGATGTGCTCCCAGTCCTTGAATTGGGGAATTGTTGTTGACTAGGAGCGCTAGGAGTGGATTTAGCCCAAATTTTGGACTATTGGAGCATTTAATTCCCACTTAGAGCCTCCCACTCACCTTATTTTACACACCCATGCATGCTAAGGATCCATGATTTATCCAACACACCTCATCCATGTCCACACCTCCATTCGTGACCAGTTGGGTTGCGTTGGAGCGAGATTGGCCCGCATAGGGGGGATTGAGGTCAATTTGGCCAATTTCACATGTACACTCATTTTAGGATTCCTAAGACCGACGAATTGAACTATATGTAATATAAAACTGTTCTTAACATAGTCACATGTTAGGAAGTCAAATAATATCCATTTTCTGTTCACACTCTGTATGCGAAATTGTTCCTCTTTCATGTTTTTTTGCAACTAATTTGATTTGTGAGATTATATAAGGCTCCTAGATCTTGTTGTAGATTGAAATTCTCATATTGTATTAGAGTTGAGTGGATTTTAGTGAGCAGCAGATCAATCTTGAGCATTTGAGCTGCATTTTTGAGAGAATTTCCATATAATTTTGAGTGTTTTTTGCAGGACTGTCAACAATTTTCTCACCATTAGCGCAAGGAGAAATGGAATAAAACCACATATTTCTTACCCCCTTAAATTTCTTCGATTGGAAGGAAGAAATGATTATTCAATTGAGATCTAAGGGTCTCTATAGAGTTACCATGGGCACAAAAGTGGAGCCAAACTCTGTTGTAGAGAAAGCCAAGTACTTCAATAGACTTGATGAAGCATGTGGATTGCTATGCTCGAGTATTTCAAGAGAGCTCTTATTTCATATAGACAGTTTGACAACCCCAAATGAAGTCTGGGTTAAACTAGAATCACTCTTTGGGAAAACTGATGAATTGAGAGGACATCAACTTTAAAACAAGCTCATAAGCCTGAGCCCAACGCATTTTGAAACTATCCATGAGTTATTCATGAAGTTCAAGTCTCTAGTGCTTCAACTGAAGCAATGTGGAATTGAGAAGAAAGAGGACCAGTTGATACAGTCCTTCGAATTTAGGCCCATAATTTTCAGTGTTTGTAAGCACCTTCCATTCTGGAAAATTGACACTTCAAAACTGGAAGATGCCAATACTAGCAAGCTTCATGGAATCCCTCACCTAGGAGCAAGAGAATATAGTTAAAATGGGCACAATCAAAGCTAAAGATCAAGCTTTGTCCATGGGTGTTTCGAATGCCTCCAAGGGAAAGCATAAGGAAAATAATTTGAAGCAACTAGAGAAGAGGAAGGCTGATAAACCCAAATCCAATGATGGGGGTTTGAATCCTCCCAAGGAGAAGGACAAGAAAGGGAAAGAGAAAACCAAATGCCCATATTTCCACAAGGGATGGAATCCAGAGAGCTCCTGTATGAAGAAAACCATTGATCAGATGGTGCAACTACTGGAGAAAAACAACATCCTTGTCCTAGATGACGCAAGGAAGAAAGATGGAACCTCTAGTTCAGACAACAAGGAGAAATGTCATGCCTTGGTAGAAGGTACTTATAATTCCTCAACCTTCATTATTGATTTAGGGGAATATAGACATATGGTTTCCACTAGATATCTCTTCTCCTCTATGCATTCGAATAGTGGCCTAGTTCGAATGGGAGATGACTCTGAAATCTAGACCAAAGGAGTTGGTAGGATTGATTTGGAGCATGGTTATTTCAATGATATGCTCTATGTACCAGATTTGGAAGAAAATATGTTGTCATTCTATCAAGTGAATCATGCAAGAGAATCCAAGAGAGTAACATTTACTCCTGACTTGGTAGAGATAGTAGAAATTTCATCAAACCAAGTTGTGGCAATTGGGTATGAAAAACACCAAGAGAGGATGTACAAGTTCTTGAATTTCCTCCCTAGATCCAGTGACCAAGCACTCCTCTCTCATGCCAATGATATATCCAAGCTATGGAATGAAATATTTGGACACATAAACTATAAGTATCTCCAAGCGTTGCATAGAGATGAGATGGTGGAAGGGATTCCTTCAATCAAATCTTCAAATGGAGCTTGCATTGGCTGTGTAGTTGGGAAGCATCCAGAGCGCAACTATGAGAAGGGAAATGCAAGGAGATCCTCACAAAATATTGTATTGGTACATTCAGACATGATTGGTCCTATACCCACTCCCTCCTATGGTGGATCAAGGTATGTACTCACCTTCATTTATGACTACTTGAGATTCTATTGGGTATACTTCCTAAAATTGAAATTTGAAGTATTTGAGCAATTGAAGATTTGGAAGGCCTTAGTAGAAAATAAAAGTGGGAATAGGATAAAAAGAATTAGGACTAACAATGGGAAGGAGTATGTCAATAAAAATCTGTAGCATATTTTTGAGGAATGTGGCATTCAAATGCAACATTCAACTCCTTACACACCACAACAAAATGGTGTGGTAGAGAGGAAAAATAGATCTCTTAAAGAGATGGACACATGCATGATTGAGGAAAAGGATATAAGTACAAATATATGGGTTGAGGCTATTAATTGTGATGCATATATATAGAACAGGGCGTTCCACAAATCAGTCAAAGGAAAAACTCCCTACGAGGCATGGTTTGGCCGTAAACCAAATGTCTCAAATTTCTGAATTTTTGGATCAAATAACATGGGATCGAATTCCTTCAGAAAAGAGGAAGGATTTGCAGCCACAGAGAAAGAATGCATAATTGTTGGTTATGGTGAGGGAAAAAAGGGTTATAATCTCTTTAACACATCCATAATCAATACTTTCAATGAGAGGAGTGTTTAATTCGAAGAGGAACCATTACCATATTTTGAGCTTGCACCGGGGGAATGCTCTTCTCCCCAAAACCTTGATGAAGTAAGTGATGACTCAAGATATGTATTTTCTGATAATTCTAAGAATGATATGGATGTAGATGAAATTTGTGTATATGATTCACCATCAAGGCCCAAATGGGCTGAAAAAATCATACAAGCTGCAGGGGAATTGGAAAGCAATCCCCAAGAGCCTAGGAAGACTAGATCTCAATATAACAATGCTTCCTATGCAAGTGAAAGTGATATTGATGAGAAGTTTTATATGATGATTCAATATGATCCACATTCATATCAGGAGTATTTTCATGATCCAATATGGAATTCAACAAAGGAGGAAGAATTCCATTCTCTCCAAGAGAATGAAACATGGGAATTGGTTCCCCTTCCTCCCAAGAGGAAGCTTGTGCAATGCAAGTGGATATTTTGAACAAAAATTTATGCTGATAGTTCAGATGTGAATTAAAAGGCCAGATTATTTCCTAAGGGCTACTCTCAATTCCAAGGTGTGGAATACATTGAAACCTTTGCACCGGTTGCAAAGATGGATTCAATAAGACTAGTTCTAGCAATTGTAGCTAGTAAAGGTTGGAAAGTGCACCATATGGATGTCAACTGTGCATTATTACATGGAAAAATACAAAAGGATATATACATGCAGAAACCTGAAGGTTTACAAGAGGATCCTTCACTTGTTTTCAGGTTGAATAAGTCAATTTATGGACTCAAGCATGCCCTAGGGCTTGGTATGCAAAAATGGATGCTTTATTGCTCTCAATTAGTTTCATTTGATGAAAATATGATCCAAATGTGTATTTGAAGAAAGATTATGGTGTTTTTAAGGTTATTGTACTGTATGTAGATGACCTCTTAATGACAGGGAGCTACAACAATCAAATTGGATCAATCAAGGCACCCATACAAAGTGAATTTGCAATGACAAATCTAGGAATGCTAAGGCAATTTTTGGGATTGGAAATTGAGCAATTTGAAAGAGGAATCATGCTGAGTAAACCTAATGCTGTATAAAGGTATATTCACCATCCATATGATATCCATTGGAATGCATCCAAAAATATCCTCCAATATGTCCAAGGAACCAAGAGTTTTGGGGTACACTATGCAGCTAGTTCTTCACTTCAACTAACTGGATTTTATGATTCAGATTGGGCTGGAGATCCCACTGATAGAAAGTCAACTTCAGGTTTTGTTTTCATGCTTGATGAAGGTCCTATTTGATGGTATAGTAAGAAACAACATACAATTTCTCTTTCTTTAGCAGAGGCCGAGTACAGGGAAACCATGAATGCAGCCACACGGTGTGTTTGGTTGCAAGGAATTCTTCGGGAGTTTGGTGTTGTAATTGATTCTCCTACCAACATTTGGGTGGAAAATCAAAGTGTCATCAAGATATATACTGTTCTAGTTTAGAGGTAGAGAACAAAGCATATAGATATCCATATGCAATATATCTGGGGCTTAGTGCATGACAGAGTGATTTCCTTGTAGTATTGCCCATCCACCGAGCAAACTGCTGACATATTCACCAAGAGTTTTTCTGAGAAGACCTTCACTCACTTGAGATAATTGCTTAAAGTGAGTGATGGATGGTGATTGCTTCATTTTTTTTCAGGTTTTAGCCCCATGTCCATTTTAGAGGGAAGGTTTTTTCCCATGAGGTTTTCCTTCTTTTCCTCAATTTGCATGGACAAATAAAAATTTCTGTTATGTATTGAGGTGACTTGATCCTTTGTTTCCAAGGAAAACCACTTTATTTCCATGAGATGTACTAAGTTTTGGTTAAGGGGGGGTTTTAGAATAGTAATCCACACTTCAGTACCTTAGTCTAAAGACTTAGTCATTTTTATTGTCATTTATGCAATGATATGCTATGGTTTGGACTTAGGAACTTATTTGGACAAAATAACCAGTCAAATTGGAGCTTTCACACCTATAGAAGTGCTACAGCTCATTAAAAATCCATATGTGCACCCTCATTTATTGCTTATGCACTCCCATTCCTTAAACTGGGGAATTTTGGTTGACTAGGAGCTCTAGGGGTGGATTTAGCCCAAATTGTGGACTGTTGGAGCATTTAATGCCCACCTAGAGCCTCCCACTCACCTTATTTTGCACACCCACACATGAAAAGGAGTCATGATTGATCCAAAAAACCTCAACCATTCCCAAACCTCCATTCGTGACCATTTGGGATGAGTTGGAGTGAGTTTGTCCCACCTAGGGGGGATTGAGGCCAATTTGGCCAATTTCACATGTACACTCATTTTGGGATTCCTAATCCTCAGGAATTGAATAATATGTAATATAAACCTATTATTAACATATTCACATGTTAGACAGTCAAATAATATCCAGTTTCTATTCACACTATGTATGCAAAATTGTTCCTCTTTCATGTTTTTTTGCTTTTTTTTGCAAGTAATTCGATTTGTGAGATTCTCTAAGGCTCCTAGATCTTGTTGTAGATCAAAATTCTCACAATTTTACTCATGTATTATTCCATATTCCAAATATTTTGGTAATCTTTGTGTGAGTGAATTTTTGTTCGACTCAATATTTTATTTGAGCTATGTGATCAGTGTGCATAGTGCACAGGATGAGAACCAGACTCTATTGTATCGGTTCACAAAGATTTCAGTAGGAACTGGGAATGGTGGAGTTCGAAATTGGTGGTGGGATATGGCATTCATAGGAGTGATAAACTGCTTTAGATGACGAGGATGATTGACATGATCGTATCAGTGATTGATGTGTGTCGTTGTGCAGATGTTGTGATAGGATTTGTTGAGATTTTTTCTATATGGAAATGCATATTTTCCCTCACGCTACCTAGTATTGATTCTATCTGCAATTTGAGAGATTTTGATTGACGAAGATGTTTTGGTGAGACATGATCCAAAATAGTGAGTTCAATCCTTTCAAGGATTTCATCTTGGGGTCCAGGAGAGGAGAGCTCAGTTTGAGCATTATGATTAAATAACTATGATTTGAGCGGTGCAGTGTTAGCATGTTGCCTCCTTGTGGGGATCATCTTGGGATCCTGTGATTACAATGTTGGATAGCTCGCCAACCAATACATATGAGATGGCTAGTCTTTGCTTTCTAGCCTTTACTCCTTGGTGCATAGGATAATTTGCTTAGATGAACGATCTTCTGAGGAATCGATCGAGTTTCTACCAGTTAGGATTTCTTATCTTATCAGGGGTATTTAGGTGGGTTCTTGTACTATCACCTGATATACTAATGCTATGGGTAGAGGGTGATTCACAGCTTAGAGGCTAGTATGGGACCCTAGTGACTTTACCACTTACTGGCAGATCTAAGAGAGGTTCACATGGAGGGACTTTGTGGGCGTTATGTTAGGACATATTGGGAGTGTACGATTTATTATAAGAGAAAGCCAATACACACTCATCCATCAGGGTTAATGTCATCTCTACTCTTTTCAGAGACAAGGTGGTGTAGTGGATATTTCTTTCCCGATACGTGCAAAAGCACCTACCTTAGATCACTGGGATCCAAGGATAGAGTTCATGGTGCAAGGGAGGAACTTAAGCTTGAATACTAAAACAAGAAACAAATATTTATTAATTTTTTTATTTTATGATCTAACTAGTAAAACATAACTTAACATACCTGTTTGTGCTAGTGTTCCTAGACTACCACAAGAACAAGCTAACACAATCTCAAACATAAATAGAATACAATTCATTTTTAGGGTTTTGATTTAAAACCTCATCAGGAAGGAGGTAATAAAAACCCACAAACTAATACATAACTAAATCATGCACAAGTTAGATAAGCTGAGGATCAAACACATCCCAATAAGCCATAAACATTACACATGAAATACTAATTCCACCCATAGGCTACAAGCATTTACATGAATAAAACCTTTAAACAAGAAATGAAATTGTAGACTGAGCAATGAACCAGATTAGAAATGAAACAATGTGACAGGTAAAAAGGATTATCATTTTATATATAATCAATAACAACCATCCACTTACATAAGAGTTATAAGTGCTAGCTTGAGATATCAAAGCTCCTAAAGCCTCTCCTTGAGTGAAAATTTGAACCCCAAAATTGTATGTTTGTCTTCCTTTTATCATTACAAAGGTAAATTAGTTCCATAAATACCTTTTAGGTCGAAATTTGAAATAGTTACATCAATTAGTTACATTCTAACTCAAAATCTTTAAAGACAATTAACTCAAAAATAGCAAATCGGATTTGGGGAAATTTGGCGAATTTCTGAAAATTTGGGTCTCAAAGACGCCTTCATATCTATCGATCTGGGACACTTGTGAAAAACTTGAGAAAGGTTGTTTTAGATGATTCCGTTCTAAACAAAAACCTCTCTTGGTTTTAAAAAATTCCCCTTCAATTGATCGGATTACATGCTCTAAATGTGTGACTAAAACAAGAAATTATTAAATAATCCAAACCCTAAAAAATAGGCCACAAAGATGAATTGGAATATCTTAGATGATAACATATGTGGAAAAACTGAGAGAATTTTTTGGGTATGATTCTGTTTTAGACAAAAACCTCTTTTTGTTTTTTAGAATTCATTTCTATCACCTCGTAATGGGCTCCCAATGATAATGACAAAAACAAGAAAAACAGAGTTGCTACAGGAATCTCCTCATGAAAATATTTGACAAAGGACTAAAAAATGAGGGTTAGATTATAAAGCAAAACTTGGAATAAAATTTATCATAAGCTTTTCAGAACTTAAAGAATATATATTTACTAATAATCCCAAATAAAAACTTTAAAAACCAACAAAAATGAAATAACCAAATCATTAAAAGCATAAAATCAAACAAAAATGTACTTATTACCAAAAAACCTCAAAACCAACTCAAAATTGAAAGATAATAGAAAACCAACTTTGAAAAATAAGACACATAATCTTAAGAACAAAATATATTTATAACAATACCTTTCAATAACATGGGCCACTACAACCGTTTGAGGATGTGGTCCGACGATTCCCACAACCTGGTTTTACGATTTTATCCAACAAGGGTGCTCACCGGGAAAGGAATTAAGGGTTACACAAAGTAAACTCAACGTGCAGTGTGAGATGGTGTGGTGAAAGGTGTGGGAATGTGAGGTTCTAGAACCATGTAAATGGAAAGTGATAAAGTTCATAAATCAAAAGTTGTTGTGGGGAGACGTTCACAATGTATTTATAGGACGATCCAAGATTTTGTTGCCCATGGTATTGGTCCATGCTTTTTTACCCATTCTCATTTTACATTTTTTTGTCCTTTTTGGGAGAATGGGGGTTATGTTGCATTAAATTCCCATCTTCCCGTTATTTTTGAGGGAAGGAATAGTGATGTTTTATACCAATTTTGGCGGAATTTAATTGTGAAGGTCAAAATAGAGGAAATAATGGTGGGATTCTGATGTATAATTATGGTTTAGACCATAGAGAGGTATGTGGATATTTTTTGGTGTTAACAGATTGCCCCTTGATGTGTGAGGGCAGGATCTCATTGTATGGCCAATGTACATCATAGGATCAAGGGATAAATGGTGACAACGATGGAGAAACTAGAGAGAACCGTTGAGAAGTCAAAGGCTCCTCATTTGAACTGTCATGGATTTTGATTTGTATTACTTATAAAAAATGGATGAGGTACATATAATCTTAGACATATATATGGATGAGGCAGGCATACCCATGCTCGTATCAATGTCTCAATATACAAATGGGGATCAAGGCTCAAACAATGGGATCCGATCAATAAATACAACTGGAAGTACATAATGGTGGCCTCAATGGGAGGCTAAATACAAATACGTATTTGAAGAACTGATACATAGAAACAATGACATTATCTAGGAATGCAATATCACAACAACTAATGCTCTGTTGAATCTGAAGGCGTTCACAACTGTAAGGACTCAATGATTGAGAGTCAGAATATCTAAGGTATAATAGACAACATTTGATGCTGGAGATATATGAAAGCATGATATTGAGGGGATTTCAAACACTATTGCCAACACAACCTAGATATCATAAGGGACATGAAGCTATATGGGTCCCAAATAGACTCACCAATGTGGTAGAGTTGGGTGACAACCAGGGTCTTTGACCAAAAAATGAAGGAACCAATACCCTGTACGAATCTCATCGGTGCGATAATGTAGTTGAAGTCTAGCACATGAGACACAACGAACCCAAAAGTCATTAAGGAATCCTTTCAAGTGGTCCAAGGAAATCATCAATGAGGGGGATGAAACCAAGATATAGGGACCTTTGGGTCTATCCTTTGGAATAGATGTGTTGATGTCAACAGAGGGGGACCTGCAACTACCAAGGAAATGAGGTTTCCTTTATATAAGTGTGAGGGGGACAACCAGAGATATGGAATAATAAGGGGATTGAGACACTAAATAGGGAACATGGATATGGGAGTATGAGGGACTCAAACTTCCTTTATTTAGAGTATAACATAAATGCTAACCTGGAAGTAGATGATACTGACTCATGGGAAGGGAATCATAGCTGTGGAACCGGGGATATGATTGCAATGGGAGATACTTGGGGAAGTAACTGGACAAGTGATATCCAAGGGATCCAAGGGAGACTCATCGCATAGTACTCTTAATAAAGGAGACCTAATGGGGGGAAAAATGCCATAATATGAGACTATATGCAATATGCATGGGAACTGAAAGACACTATTTGGGCCTTCTTCATAGTTTAAGGCGCTTGAAGAAAGGATAGAAGTATGCTCAATATGATACTCTCTCATGGATTTTTGTTGATCCCAGTATAGTATATGCTCGATGGTGTTTTCATGTTTAGAGAGTCTGAAAACATGAAGAAGACTCCAGTGGGTCCCCTTTTCATACAATAGTCTCCTAATCCTGAAAAACGATATAAGTGTACAAAGGAGAACTCTCCCAGCCGGAAATGGCACCGGTTATTTTCCGCAGGTAGTCCAACTAGGACGAAAAAGGATAAACCTATACTAATTGAATGATCATTCAGACACTTTTATGAGCATGAACAAAACCAAGTTTACTCAATAATCATTTCTTTATGAGAAGGCTAGAAAAGAGCTTAAATACAATCCATAAGTGAGATTTTTCATAAATTATGGTCCCAATGTCCAAAAAAACATAAAAGGATACAAAGGGAATCGTTCCTAGTTGGAAGGTGCTAGGGTGGTCCTTTTCTTTAATTATTATACATAGTCCAAAAAATGGATAAATGAGGCAACATCAACACTCTTTCAAATACTTTAACGAGCGTGAAAGGAAGCAAGTGTGCTTGGCAATATTTTCATTCTCTAAGGAGTCAAAAAAGAGATTAAAAGAGACTCTATAATGGTCAGTTAAGCAAGCAGGAAGTCTTCGATGTATCGAAAGAGGTGATGTTGGGTTCATGACGGGGATGGACAAAAAAGAATAGTGGAACAATGGTGGGGCCTCCTTGCAGGATGATGAATGGTGATAAAATAACATAGAGTTTGTAGTATGGATGGAGTGGAGGACTCATGAACATGCATATACATAAGGGGTTCGATTTTCTTGGTGGCACACAAATCGAGGTAACTTTTAGAAATGGCCCAAAAACATGTAGGAAGAGCATAAGACGTGAATCCCATAGGTGGACAGAGGGTGAAAAACTGAACCCAATGGTGCGAATGGCGTGAAAATAGATGCCAGATGACTTTGTGGTGCACGAAAGAAGAAGTTGACCAAATGAAGACCTATAAACAAGGGGGGACCACATGACACATCCCATTTTCATTGTTTAGTGTTGAGTTGGAGTGAAGGGACCTAAAGAAAATGTGCATATTTCTTTCGATTAGACTAGCGGTTTCATGATATGTGAGTTACATGTAACAGCTCTCACCCAGCCCATCATTTTCAATGGTTTATTTTTGTCCTTTTCTCATTCTAGGGGCCTTGGCCAAGCCCAAAGGGTTTTCAGGGCCGAGTCGCACTTTTCAAGGGAAAATGACCAACCCAAGTCACACTAATTTGAGATACAGGCGCAACCTAGGTCACACCTATCGAGTGTTTTTACTCTACTTGGGTTACACAAAAAGGCCCGACAGGAGCAACCTATACCTGAATGGAAAGTTTTGTTGAATTTGGTATGTCTGGGACTTTTTGAATGTGTAAGGTTCCTTGAGTTGGATGGTGGGAGAGAGACATCTAGGAACTTAGAGATGAGGTGGAGGAGGATGGTACAATAGAGGATACACTTTCATGGAGTGGCTACTGAAGTTGTACCAGACCCCTTTGATGCATTCAACAAAGTTATTTATGAACAGGCTAGTGATATTTTGTAATAAAGATGCAGAGTGCTTCATCATATAGGGTGAGAGGCTAGAGATCACCCTCCAAGATGTGTACTTTTTGAATGGCCTCCCATTGTTGGGCATTATCGGCGATATCTCGCTGAAACTCTTGATGGGGGTTTTGATGGATGACTTGTGTTCCCGACATTGCTATGCCACGACTTATGTGCATGTGTCATACATATTGGTGTGTGACATCGAGAGTATGAAGACCCATGGAGTGGCAGCGATGGTGCTGTAGATATTGGGATCAAAAGGTTCACACAAGATATTGGGTGATTGATTACTGATGGTTGAGAGTGTGATGAGGGGAACTTACTATGGGTGGGACCGGGTGTACTTGAAAACGGTTCAATGTGGGCTGAACCAGGATATCCTAGAGGATGGGTATTTCTACTTCCCATATGGTTTGTGCTCATTCTTCTTTGAGAATCTACTGACATTGCGACCGCATCTGGTGGTACGTGATGGAGGACCACGTGAGCCTTAGATGAGGTGGTGGTGTGAGTTGATGATCAAGGAGGGAGGCATCTTGGTAGGTCATTTATTCATATGGGATATTTTTTCACAGTGGAGATAATTTCCTATCATTATTGAGGGATATCCATACATAGGCATGGACTAATAGGGAGATCTAGAGATGCCTCGACCTCCTAGACATGTCTAAGGACCCGATGGTACGTATACATGAATCTTTATGGTTTCGGTCATATATAGTTTAATAGCATAATGGTGATGATATTGATGTCATACTGTGTGCATGTATAGATGTGGGACCACATCCTCTAGTGGGATATCAGTGACGTAGGGGTAGGGTGGAGGGATTAGATCCACCCGCTCATAGGCATAGGAGGTGGTAGACTACTACGCTAGGCTCACTGTGGCTGGATGTGGATGGACCATTTTATGGGGTCATCAATGATGGGTGGAAGTACCTAGACAATGATCTGATCACTATATGCTACAGAGCCCCTCTAGAGTGGATCTTTCTGATGAGGAGGATCGCGGTTGTTGCTAAGTATGTCAAAATGATGACACATGGAGATGTGTTGACGGAGGAGGAGAGATTAGACGAGAAGGAGGAACTAAGGAGGACACGGAGTCAAAGGAGGATGACTTCTACTAGTGACTTGCGACGCTTCCCCAAATGAATTTGAGCATGGGGAAGTTTGTATGATATGTATTATCATATGAGAAAGCATGTGGAGCTTCTTTTTTTGTATTGATTATGATATTATCATATGAATGCACGTGGATGCTTATTTTTGTGTTTTTACGAGTTTTATGAGTCTCTTGTTATGATGATGACTATGCCTATATGATGTATATGACATATGTATGCATGGCTATATGATGATGCATGATGCAATTTATTTCTTATATGTGATGATTAATGTGCCACTATTAGCACCTATGCTAAAGTTTGAAGACTTCTACACAAAGCACCTGCACTAATATTCCCTTCAAAGGTATAGACCAGTGAAAATGAGGGGTAGGGTCAAAAACATTTCATGTCATATGACCTAGAGGTACGTAAAAGAGGGTTTTGATGTTGCTGGGGAGGCTTATTCCTAAATGCTAAATGTCAAAACTGTAAAAAATACTTTGACGCAAACATAAAATGTTCCTAAGTATGAAAAATCCAGTTAAAGATAAAGTTTGGGAAAGAATGAACAGTGGAGATTCAATCTGCACTAAATCGGACGCTCCAGAATGGTCCCACAATGAAAAACGAAAGATGGAAGAAGATGGTTCGAGTTAAGAAAATATGGTGAACCCATGTTTCGCGATCTGCCTCTTGAGATACGATGGACAAGAGAGAATCCGTATAAGATCGGACCACCCACAGGAAACACAGGAGGTGGAAAGTCAAAAATGGAAAAAGGTGAAGTTTCGGTCATAGAAAGTTCAAATCCCGATTTCCACCTTCAGCGATCCACGAGATATATGGCTCAGATCGCTTCCACCCAGATTAACGGTGCAGAAAGAAAAAGGGGTGGAAAAGACAAAGAGGTTTGATCTGGAGAATTAGAATCTTGATTTTTGATTTTCACGATCCGCTAGATCAATGGTCTAGAGTGCTCTTGCTAAGGATCAATGGCTTAGAAAAGAACAGAAAGGGCAGAAATCGAAAAATGAAAAAACAAAGAATTTGGTCGTGAAAGGTTGAAGGCCCGATTTCCGCAATCCGCTAGATCCAACGGCCAGGAACAACCTCGCACAGATCAATAGTGTGGAAAGAAAATGTGGAAGTGGAAAATACTGGAGCAGAAAGATAAAAATCAAACTTTGCAGAAATTTCAAGTCTTGATTTTCGCCTTCCCTGATCCGCCAGATCTACGACTCAGATCGCTTCCGACCAGATCAACGGTGCAGAAAGAAGAGGCAGGAGAAGAAAGGCAGAATGGAAAAAGGTAAATTATTGAGTTGGAAAATTAGAAACCCCGAATTCCATCTTCCACAGTTCAATATCTGACGAATCAGATCGCTTCCACCTAGATCGAAGGTTTGGAAAGGAGGAGAGGGTCGAAAATCAGAAACATAAGAATTTGGCCGTAAAATCTAGAGATCCAAATTTACGCAGCCCACATCTTTGGTCTCAGATCGACGGTCCATTTTAACTTTGGCATTTTAGATCAACGGTCCAGACTGACCCTGTAGAAGAAAGGAAAAATTGAAGGTCTAAAGTCAGAAAAGACAAAATTTTGGCCATAAAAAGATAGGAATTTTTCTTCCTGCAGATCCCATATCAACGACCGACAATGTGTCTTGATAAGACCAACGCTGGAGATTTATTTTTTTGGTTGAAGATGTCAGGAGGAAGAAAACCATTACAGACTATCATTTTTCAGCAAGTGAATCTGGGTTCCAATTTTCAGGTTTTCTATTTTTATCCACCATACGCATCCCAACGTGGTTGCCTGTTTTGATTTTTGTGATCATGGCGAATCCGTTAGATGAGAAGTTGTTAGGATTTTATGCTTTCGTGTTTGATCCCAAATCTCTGTAAACTGTATTTGGCTCTATTTTGAGGTTGGTCTTAGGAGCCTGTTTACACTATTAACCCAAAAAATCCCTCACTCAGCTCTACATGGCCTACACCACCCAAGGACACCCATGATCGACCCTTGTAACACCCCATTAGACCTCCACACCCTCAAAAAGGATTAAGAATGAAGAAAAGGGCTTAAAAACCCCAAAAAGGAGCCTAAACAACTCTCTTAAGGGATAAAGCCTCCAAAAAGGGGCTAAAACCCCTCAAAGGAGCCTAAACCCCTAAAGGGAGCTAAAGTTAGGGCGGAAGGGGCTAAAAGCCCAAAAAAGGGGCTAAAGCCCAGACCAAGGGCTTAAAACCCTAAAACCCCAAAAAAAGCTATAAAAGGAGGGTGGGGGGTCACTCTCAAACAACTCCTCTCTTGCATACTGTTATGCTGCCCATGGATGCCTTGAGGCCTCTTTGCCTCTCAAGCCACCCACATCCCCCTCTCTTCCACTCATCTTCCCCATTGAGCCATAGCTCCTCCATTGCTGAGTGAGATAGGGAGGTGCTTCTTCCGGCCAGGGCATGGTGTCCCATTTCACCAAAGGAGAGGTATAAGATAGTCTTGTTTACGTGTTTGCTTTGTTAGTTTAGTTGTTTTCTGACCATTATTTGTTTGTAGGTTTGATTTCTAACATGTTTTGTAGGTTTATTTCTGTTTAATATTTGTTTGTAGGTAGCCAAGGTGAAGCCCTACCCTTGTTTGCAGAGGGGCTCACGACCATACTCTTTCTTGCTCTTTGCTTTCTTTCTGTTCTATTTTTCTTTCTGCATTTTCCACATGCAGGAACCTACCCTTCTATCCTATAGATAGAAGGGAGCCATTCCTACCCCTGTAGCAAGGAGAAATCCCTACTACAGAACTGGTGACCATACCAGGTCGATCCCACAGGATCCGTAGTTCAATTTTTTAAATTTCAAGTTTTTTTAGTTTATGCCCTAGTTTTTAAAATTTCTTGTAAAATATAGCTTAGATCCAGTTTATTTTTAGTTTTTATTGTTGCCGAAGCCTTTGCAAGGCAAATCTGAGTCTGTTTTCCCACAATACAGGTTACTGTTGGCCGGATCTCACTCAGGATTAGAAAAACCCCAAATCTGGAGTTGGTCGCACTTATCAGGCCTAAACAAGGGATGAAGTCGCTCTTTTAGGCCTCATAGGTATGACCAGGTCACCCTTTTCCCCCAAAAAGGTGCGACTTCACTTAGAACATCAGACCACTTCTGTCTGTGAAATCTGTGCGACCCCCTCGCCTGTTTCCGAAAACATTTTGCGACCCCCTCACTGAATTTGACCCGAAACGGGTGGTCTGTCAATCAGTAGTTAATTTTCAGTTTATTAGGGACTATCAGTGTAGCTCAGCCACCTCTGTCCAGCACAGTAGTCCTATTTCTGTTTCTATTTTAATTTACTGCAATTTCATGAACAAACAAAGTGTAAATTCAAAGAAATTTTTTTAATCGCTTAATGAATGTAGCTTAACTAAAATTGACATAAAATTAATAGTCTTACTTACCCTTCCTGCTCTACCCAGTCATCACCCTTCGGGGTATTCTGGGATACGACGAAGGGCACAGCTCGTATAGTCCTAGGCCCTTCACTGAATATTGTTCTAAACCATTAAAAATGGATGACCTAGAAGGTAGAGGGGGTAGACAAGGAGGGATTCTCACGGTGCTAAGCATCCTCCCTGTTGACCAACCTTGCATATGGGAGGTGACCTATGGATCTACAGATGGGCTTAGTCCCATTGTGTTGAGATCCCAACACCTTCTCTTGGTCAAAGAAGAATATAGGTGTAAGGTAGTCACTTAGTTAGGCCATCAACATTCAGGGTAAAAACAATTGTATCTGTTTACAACTTTCTGATTATTTACTGCTTGTATTCATAATGATATGAACTCTACCACAATATTATGAATTCATAAACCATTTGCAGCCACCTAATACCAAAAAGACAAAAAAACATATACACCATACCATGTAATCAACCCAACTCAGTTCATGACGTTGAGAGAGCCCTTAAAATTTATCAATTTACACTAAGTTCAAAAAATCTGCAGTCTTTGAGGACATAAGTCCCTGTCTACCTTAACCGTGGGAAGTACTTAGGCTCAGCCCAAAAACTCATTGTGAGGAGTACCACCGGAACTCCAAATTAGCTAGCCACTGAGTGGAATTGCCAAGCGAAATGGGCAATGACCCCCACCGATTGAGTAGAAATGCCTGTGAGGAAAAAGCCAAGTGCTATCTTTTGGCAGTCTTGGTGGCCGAGTGACCACCTATAGCCAGTAGGAAGCCATTGAAACTGGGGTCCAAATATCATTCTCACCATTTTGATAAACATCTAACACAATTGATCCCTCACGCTCTGCCTCATGCCTAAGAGGCAAACCACCACAATTCAGAACACTCAACCGACATCATCGAGACTATTCTCGATGACCATCAGAAGGCCACATAGCCTTTGATTTAGATTCAAACCCATATTAGTCTGAACCCGACCTGCACACTGCACCATCAAGCCCCATGGCTGGCGCAAACCCGAATCCATTTTCTGGCATAGCCATAGCTAGTGGACCCATGTCCACACCACAAGTTGTCACTTACAACCCTGCAGGTGGCCCCAGCATGGTCATGCAAATGGTGATCAGTCAACTGCCACCACCCATAATAACCACTTAGGTTGTCCCACCTACAACACTTACAGGAAGTGGACCTTCCACATACACTACCCCTCCTGTCACACAGGGGGGAAATACCCCGTCCACATACACTGTCCCTCCTATCACACATGGGGGCAGTGGCCCTTCCATTCACACTGCCCCTCACATCACACTTGGCGACATTGGCCCATCTACAATGGTGCCACTAGCACCTCCAGCTATGCAGGTACAAACCCCACCACCATCCCTCCCCCATCTCGCATTAACCTGGGGTCAAATCTGCCTTTCATGGTTCATCTTAACTTGCCTGATTTGGCTCGATTGACAAATGACCCCATTCGCCATCAAGCTTTTTGGCCTCCCATGCCAACCAAGCTACCATCAGACATTCCCAAGTTTGAAGGCAAGGCAGGGGAATGTCCCCAAAACCACATCATGACATTCCATCTATGGTGCTCGTCAAACATCATTGTAGATGATTCCATGAGGTTGAGGCTATTCCAACGCTCCCTTACAGGTGCTGCAGCTAAATGGTACATTCAACTACCGCAGGCCAAGTACCTAGATTTCAGCTCCTTAGCTTTCATGTTCCTGCAGTATTTCCAACTCCCTACCAGATATGACGAAGGGGTGGAGATCCTGTTATCCTGCCACCAAAGCACTGTGACACATATAAACGACCACATCCATGAGTGGCGGTGACATCGTAGTTTGTGTAAAATCCAACTTGACGACAAGATCTTCTTGGATTGGTTCCTCAAGACCTTGCTTCCGCCCATAGCAAAGGACGTCACATCCGAACATCCCCAATCAGAAGAGGAGGCCATACTAAAAGCCCAACAATTTGACCTGATCTACGCTTCATCTGGATATTTGTACACCATCATTCCAGACGCTCCCCGCTCGGGTACCTCATACTGGGATGCACCAGGGGCATCCCATGCTGGGAACAACATCATAGGCTCGGTCTCCCAACAACCACAATACCGTTCAACACCACCTACCATTACACCACAACCAAGCAACACTGCTAGTGTTGCTTACCAAAACCAAAATCCGGACTATGCCACAATGATGTCCCAGTCCAGAGCAACAAATTCCTACGCACAACCTGCGCCAACGCAACAGGCTCAGGCCATGGCTTTGCCAACACAACAGTACACGAGGAAAATTCCCACATTTGTGGCACCACCACCCACCCAAATCTACTTTGCACCACCAATGCAAGTAGTCCAAGCCCCCGCCCTCGCTCCACCTACTCCATTGGGACAAGTATTTGCACAACAAAACTGTCCCAACCAGCCTGCCCCCAACAATCAACAAGGGCAAGCTAGAAATATTCAGCCCCGGAACCAAGCCAATAACCAACCACAGGGAGGCAGTCAACAACCAAACCCTCCCAATAATTCCTCAACAAACGGACCCGCCCAAAACCCCCCACGACCAAATGCACCAAGACGCAACGACCCGTTGTGCACAAACCAACCATGCACACTATGTGAGGTTTATGGGCACTACACATTCGAGTGTCCCCTCATGGGTCGCGCTAAGCAGGCCATTTAGAATGAGGTTCAACAGGTTGCCAACATTGCAAATTGAGCCCAACCCAACCCGACACCACAAGGACCTCCCCCCATGGTGCTTCAAAATGCACTACCAGTCCAAGGGCTGGTGGCAACCACACCCCCCTCCCCAGGCCAATCCCAACGCTTCGAGGACACCTCCCATGGTAGAAATAGTTGTCCACCACCTGCTAGGCATGACAACTGAAGAGGTTTAACTACAAACCAGAAAGAATCAGTACGGTACCACCACTGAACCCGCTGACACATCAATGGCATCTACGTCCAAATCGGTCAACGCACCTCTTCAGTTACCCCCTTTTCCCCGCCCCCCATACACCGAGTGGCCAACAATGCCACAGCTAGAGCTATTGTCAGCTATAGCATTATGGATGATTTGGACCAAACACCAACAGCCATGTCCGCTCTGGAAGTACTCAAAACGTGCCCAACGTAGTAGAAATCCTTACTAGCCTCTCTTGGGGCCATAGAACCCTCCGACTCCAAACTGATCACATTCGACATGGAGAATGGAGAACCGCGCATGCCATCCACCATCTCCTTCCAAATCCCGGTGTCTATCTGGGATTTGGTTGTGCAGTGGTGCATAGTGGATGAGGGGGCATCTACGTGCGTTATGCTACCCTAGTCTGGCAGATAATTGGATCCCCAATTCTGCATCCATCCTCCATAACTCTGCGGGAATATGATGGCCATCATACTAAAGCCCAAGGAATCCTCCCTCATGCCCCCATCACATTAGTCGGGAAGACAGTTCTGATTAACATAGTGGTTGTCAATGCTCAACTGGACTATAACCTTCTGCTCGGAAGAAGTTATATGTACGCCATGAGAGCTGTCGCATCAACTGTCTTCCATCTCATGATGTTCCCCCACAAAGGGAATATCGTGACGGTTGATCAACTCACTTATCATGATCCACAAGGGTTAATGGCACCCGCCAACGTTATCCCTACCATCACCACCATTGAGCCACCAGGGATGACCACACACACCAATGTTGTCCTTGCAATCAACACCATGGTTGACAACACACAAGCCTCCCCATTGTTGAATGTGGGCCTTGGGTTGTTTTCTGATACCACCATGATGGCTCATTTCCCCTTAGTATCACCACTATCGACACAAAATGAGACTGCGGACTTGTGCATGGTCTCATCCAGCACTGCTACACCCAAACAACAAGCGGAGCCACAGCCCCAACCGCAACCATAACACTGTCCGCAGTCGCAACACCAAAAAAATCCACAACATCACCCATAGCTGCAACATTACACGTAGTTGCAACCACAACCACACCCCCACATACAACCAGCAGGGAGTTATCTGGGCTCCTCTCCAGTCCATACAATTCCCTTCCTCTTTCCCCCGCCTGGTGTCATGAGCAAGCCAGTAATGGCCACCTTAAGCCTACGCAACTTTACATTGGGAATTTCGGTGTGGTATCTTGATCCACAAACTTAGCCATCAATGCCCCAGGTGGTCTCAACCCCGGTGCAACCCATTACGGTCGAGTCCCATCCCCCACCAGGCCCGCAAAAGCTGACCACCGCACCCGCACCCGCACCTCTCCACTCGAAAAGGGCCAGGGGAAAGAATGCCAATAGATCCTGCCTTGCACCGTCTGTGGAGAACAGGGCCATCCAACTCAGAACTGCCTTGAGATTCCAATCATCTGCACACATTTGGATGCCATGGATACAAACGCAAACCTCCCCATGGTTGAACTTCCAACCGCGCCAATAGTCAGAAACAAGTCATTGAGAAAAAACCATGCTTGTGCTCTCTGCAGTCTGTATGGACATTATTCTCACCATTTCCAAGACTTGTCCGAGTTCTGAACCACTTTAGCCGACCTCCGTCAACATTCCCTTGAATATGAGATCACCTTGATCGAAGAAGTTCACCCCCATGTCCTTTTTCAGACACCATGTCCATTTACATGATGTCCAGTTCTATTGGCCCTCTTGTCTCCACCATCACCGATGGTCCATCAGACCTGTCTCTTCTGTTGTTTCCCCAGCCACAACTGCAACCTTAGTTACCAGGGAAACAATGGCGTTCATTCCCGATCAACATGATCCTTTTCCTTTTTTTTTTCCTTTTATTTTTCCTACCATCTGGGACCATGAGTAAGTTTATCTTGGCAACCCGCAATCTATAGGATTTGACACTGGGAGATCCTGTGTGGTACCTTAAACCACCTACCATACCTATAAGGCCCCAAGATGTGTTGACTCATGTCCAACCAATTGAGATGATGTTGCACCTACCTCTAGGTCCATCAAAGACTCCTCCTATCTCCAAGCCTGCCCCTCTTCCTCCAACAGAGACTAGGGGCAAGGCCATAAAAACCACAACCAATACCATTTACATGATCCCTAGCACAAGTTTCCCTCTCGCCTTATCGGCTGTGGAAGATCCACTTGATCTATCCCAGCACCACTTACGCGATGACAGAGATATATGTAAGACTGCCTTCGGTTTTACCCCATTCCATTTAAACCATAGTGTGGAATTGGTTCTTCCCATAAAAGAACATATTTTGTCATCTCGCCTTGCCAATGACCTTCGTCTCGGCAAGGGGGCATACCTCTTCACTGACTCAGATGGTCTACTCTTGAAGAAACCGTGCAATGGGCTCTACCTCAAGAGAGTCTATGCTTGATACCACCACTATGAGTCCCTTATAAAGTAGTTTTCTCCCTTTTTGTTTTTCAACATTTTTTACCACAAGTCAGGGGTAGCACCATCAGCTGCTAATCCAGAGTCACCCAGAGCTTGTTCGAGACACTTCTCACACCTCTGAACTCAAATTTCCACCCTCTATCCCTTTATGAGACCATTGTCTCATGTTTAACAAATAAATTTCGGGACTGCTTCACGAAAGGTACCTCGATTTACGAGCCACAACATGGTGATGCAAGTGTCTACGAACCTGTACTTGCATCACACTTGCCTACCGCTACTGATGCAGATTCTTGGGCCACCACCCATTAAGGGTTGCCATTTTGCTTTTTTGTTTTGTATTTTTAACACATAGTTTCCTTCTCCATCCACCGCACCTTACGTGGACCTCTGGACCACTGTCCACAAAACAATTTATTTTTATTGCATGTATTTGGCATACAAGTGCCCCCGGACTTGCACTCACATCGCATGTAGTCAAGTCCGTCCACCACAACTCACACACAGCTCTCCTGACCTCTGTCTGAGAGCCACCTTAGTTTGCGTGCCTATTCCACACCGACTCGCGAGCCTCTGTCGTGATTTATCCCGCGCATGTATTGGAATGTTTGAGAGCCTTCTGCTCCATCCATACTATGTGGATGACCTTTGGACCACTGTCCACCGTCCCGACATGGGGCATCGTTTGTGCCACCGCAATCGGTTGACCATATTAGAGTTTCGTTTAAGCTCTTTTTCAACTCTTAAAAACAATGAAAAGATTGCCGAGCGCAGCTGCTTCCTTTCCCGCTCACTAAAGTATAGGAAAGGGCGTCTACATCATCTCGTTTACCTCCTTTTGCAGACTAGGTAGACCATTAAAAGAAAAGGACCACCTTGGCATATTCAAGCCAAGACCGTTCCCCTCTGCATACATTTATGCTTTCTTAGGCAGAGGGGCCGCACTTTACGAAAAAGCTCACCAGGGGTTGTCGTTAAGCTCTTTTCCAGCCTTCTCATCAAGAAAAGATTGTCGAGCAAACTTGGTTTCATTCATGCTCGTAAAAGTATCTGAATTCCCGTCTAGTAAGTATAGGTTTAACCTTTTCTGGCCTGACTGGACTACCAATGGTAAATAAGTCTGTCATCCTCTATAGGATGGGTGAGCTTTCCTATGTATACTTTTATCCTTTTTTGGGCACATGAGACTACCAATGAAAAAGATCCCCCACTGGAGTCTTCTTTGTGCTTTCGGACTCTCTAAAATTGAAAGAACCATCTAGCATTTACTTTCTCGGGATTGCCAAAAATCCACGAGATCGTACCATAACGGTGTCCCTAGACACCACCCCATAGAAAATAGTTTGGCAACATTCCCCCTTTGGGTTGCCTTTGTTCAGAGTACTCTGCAATGTGTCTTCCTTGGATCCCATCAATATCAAAAGTGTCCACCTCCTCCAAGTATTTCCCATATGCAGTGACATTTCCGGTATTACAACTATGATCCCATTCCCATGAGTTACTTTCATTTGCTGCCTGGTCTGCCCTGCCGTCATACTCTAAACAAAGGAAGTTTGAGTCAACCACACTCCCCCTGCCCTTGTTCAATTCTTTCCCTCCCCCTCCCCCCCATTCAGTGGGTCAGTCCGTAGATTGTCTCACACCTTTCGGTTATTTCCCTCGTGCTCCTGGTCAAGGAAACATCATTGCCTTGACTAGGGGTAGGTCTCCCTTTGTCGACGACAACACATATGTTCCAGAGGATAGAACCAAAGGTCCCTGTACCTTGGTTTCATTAACATCATTGATGAGTTCCTTGGACCACTTGAGAGGAGTCCTTAGTGCCTCTCGGGATGGTTGTTTCTCATGTGCTCGACTTCAACTACATCATCGCACCGTTGAGATTCGTACAGGGTTTGGTCCATGCAGTATTTGGTCGAAGACCTTGGATGTCACCTGACTCTAGCACATTGATGAGTTTATTCGAGGGACCTAAACAGGTTATGTCCCTTGTGATTTCCGGGTTGCGTTGGAGACAGTGTTCAAAAGCCCCAGCAGTGCTTCTATATAGATTTATGATTGATGCAGCATACTTGTACCACAGAGACTCTAACTCTCAATTAGCAAGTCCATATAGCTATGTACCGTTCCAGATCCAGCAGACCGTCAGTCATGAAGATATAGCATTCCATGAGAATGCCATGGGTCTAATGTACCAGTTCTTCAGATTATTATTGTATTCAACCTCTAATTGAGGCAACCATCATTGTATCATCAGTTGTATATGATCAGCTCTTGTATTTTAGAGCATAGATAAAATTATTATTTTGAGATTGTCACGAGCATGGGGATTCCCGCCTCATCCATATACATGTCACTCATTATTTGTATCTCACCCATTGATGGGAACCATATTAATACAAAAACCAAAATCCACCATGCCCTAGCCCCAGAAGCACCACCTCTACGCAGCAACTCCTATGATGTCCGTTTGCCATACGATGAGCTCCTACCCTCACACATTAGGGGGCAATTTTTTAACCCAAAAAATCCCTCACTCAGCTCGACATGGACTACACCACCCAAGGACACCCATGATCGACCCTCGTAACACCCCATTAGACCCCCACACCCTCAAAAAGGCTTAAGAATGAAGAAAAGGGCTTAAAAACCCCAAAAAGGAGCCTAAACAACTCTCCTAAGGGCTAAAGCCTCCAAAAAGGGGCTAAAACCCCTCAAAGGAGCCTAAAACCCTTAAAGGAGCTCAAGTTAGGGCAGAAGGGGCTAAAAGCTTGAAAAAGGGGCTAAAGCCTGGACCAAGGGCTTAAAACCCTAAAACCCCAAAAAAAGCTATAAAAATAGGGTGGGGGGTCACTCTCAAACAACTCCTCTCTTGCATACTGTTATGCTGCCCATGGATGCCTTGAGACCTCTTTGCCTCTCAAGCCACCCACATCCCCCTCTCTTCTACTCATCTTCCCCATTGAGCCATAGCTCCTCCATTGATGAGTGAGATATGGAGGTGCTTCTTCCAGCCAGGGCATGGCAGCCCATTTCACCAAAGGAGAGGTATAACATAGTCTTGTTTATGTGTTTTCTTTGTTAGTTTAGTTGTTTTATGACAATTATTTGTTTGTAGGTTTGATTTCTAACATGTTTTGCAGGTTTATTTCTATTTAATATTTGTTTGCAGGTAGCCAAGGAGAATTCCTAACCTTGTTTGCAGAGGGGCTCATGACCATACTCTTTCTTGTTCTTTACTTTCTTTCTGCATTTTCCACATGCAGGAACCTACCCTTCTATCCTATATACAGAAGGGATCCATTCTTGCTTCTGTAGCAAGGAGAAATCCCTGCTACATACACTATAAATATGCCCTCAAAAGAGGAAGAAAGGGTTGGGACTTTCATTCAGAAGCCTCAATGCTTGGGTTTTGTAGCTCTGTCACTTTCTTGGAAGCATTAATGAAATCATAGCTTGAATGTATGAGATTCATCACGGTGTTCACTACTCAGTCTATTTTTCCTTTGTAAACTTCATTTTCATGTCTTTCTATCTTCTACCAATGCATTTCTAGTTGTATGTGAGGAATTCTCTCTCTTTCAAGCGCTCTTTGCATCAGATTATGCATTTGTTTATGTGTTTCTCGTAAATTCTTTGGAATTCATCCTCTATGCTCCATTACCATTACTAGCCTTGCTGTTTATTCTGCTTAAGGCGTTTTCAGGATATTCATCCACAGATAGGTGCCTCATGTTACATCGGGCTTCTTCTCACTCCCCCCCACCATCTCTTCAAATATATTTTGCTGAATATTGATGCCTATTTTTCCTTAGACTATGAAGGTTATTATTTTTTGTAAGTCCTTGATTGTTTCAGGTTTTTACTCCATTTCCCAATGGTTTTTCTTGTCTATCTGTTTCACCTTCTTTAAAATCTACAAACATCCTATTCCCATCAGAATCTAGTCTTATGATTGCTTGTTTAAAGCTAAATGTATATGTGAATAACAATGTGACAGAGAGAGAGCCATCTATAACTATAAGGCTACACTATAGTCTAAAAATTGGTTTGAAATTGTTACCCTCATTATTTCCTACCACAACCATAGGAAAATTACAGGGTGATAACATGTTGGCATGATTGCCGAGGAAGGAATTATCCTTGGGAAATGACATTGTTTAGCTTTATGACCTGGTTGAGCAGTTGGTCATAGACACAAATTGGTTGTACATGCTTTGGTGACTCCACACAAATTTTGAAGGTGACTCCACTGGGAAATACTTGTGTCCAGAAGAACCCACACGAGAAGAAATCTTGATGTAGAATCCCTCCAAGAAATATTTGATCCAGAAATTTTAATCCAGAGGGCCAACACACTGCAAAGGTTAGTAAAGAATTTTCCTTCCCTGTTGAAGGTGTTATTTCTATTAGTGATATATCTAAACATTGTAATGAGGAGTTTGGACTAACCTTCGCTAGAACTAAATTTGAGTCCAACCTCTCTGAATTGGTTTTTGATACCTATGCATTTGATTTTCCTCGCATTTCCTGGTCACCCCTGACCATAGAGCATCTAGGAAAGGATGTCCAACACCTGCCTAACCTAGAGTACCCTACACTTACTGCTGATTGAACCCTTCTAAATTCCACTGTCATAAGCCAAGATTCTACCTCACATTTGTCTCCCACTGTTTCCAAGCATAATCAACCTTCACCTTCCAATTTCACAACTCCCCACATTCCCACAATTCCTCACAGCTTACCAATTTCTGTTCCACTAGTTTTTACCCCCCTTGTAAACCCTATTATACCTCCAAGGATGAAAAATAGATTTTCCCGCTTACAACTCCCTGTTGTTCTCCATGACCTACCTTTGGGTTACTCCCAAAGGCTCAATCAATTCAATGGGGAAAGGGGGTATTCATTTGAGGATTACTTGGGATGGTTCTTAGATTGGATAGACCTAGAGGAAGTGGATCATGATGATGTTAAGGTGAAACTATTTGCTTAGATTTTTTCTGGAGAAGCAAGAAAATGGTATAAGAATATCCCAGCTAAATCCATCTAGAACTATCAATCCTTTGAATATGCTTTCAAGGACAAGTGGGCAGAACAGAATAATCCTAAACAATATCTCTCTCAATATGATTCCATGAGGAGGAGGGAGAGTGAATTTGTCCAAGAGTTTTCTGACATATTTTTGAAAGTATATAATTCCATCCTTACCCATTTTAAACCTCCCATTGGTTCTTCTCAACTCCAGTATGCTGAAGTGTTTGATAGTGATTTTACCTTATGGCTAAGTGAAAGAAGATCAACCTCCTTTACAACTACGATGAAAAATTCCGTAGAGGTGGAGGTAAACCTGACTACAAGAAAGAAGAGAAGAGGCGAGGGAGAATGGAGAAGGGAGGATGGAGAGAGGAGAAGGGAGGAAGGAGAATGGAGAATATATGAGGTAGAGAGAGGAGAAAGAAGAAAGGACAAAGAACCTGAACAACCCTCTACATCTAGCTCATAGGAATCCAAAATAGATACAATGCTGAGAACCATGGAAATGATGATGGAAAGGCTCTTTGTAGATGGTAGACCACCTCCCAGGGAGAATCAAGAACAAAACAATAGAAATAAAAATGATAGAAGACCACAGGTTCTCCAGAACAGGAAAAGAAACCCTCCTGACCCACCTGTCAGACCTCCATTTCAAGAAAATTTCGTGGATCAAGATGGTGAAAATCAAGCCGAAGATGAAATCCATTAGTTGGATATTGACCCTCCCACCACGTTCCTCACCAAATGAGAACATGAAAATACTTGTCTTGAGAGGGGAGAGGTGCTCCCAAAAGAAGCAGAGGATTTCAGGAAGGGATATCAACTCGCTGTCCTGGATGCATAGAGACAGATCAACTTGAGGAATAGGGATGTCCCTATTTTAAGGAATAAAGATGTGGGAAATAAGGATTCTACCAACAATCCTAAAGGTGAAATGACATCTAAAGAAGGATCCAAAATTGTGCCAGAGCCCACAGGGAAGGAAAGACGAGAAGAAAATATGAGGAGTGTTGATGAGGGACATACTTCTTTCAGCCTCGAGGCAGAAATTGCCAAAATGAAATTCTCTGTCCCTCCCACTGAATTTTTGAAAAACTTTGAATACCAATCCAATATTTCCACAGTATTGAAACCCCCAGGGGAAATATCTGCCATATTTGATAGCATGAATATGCAAGATGATAGGCCCACCATCCTGTTTGGACCACATGTAGATGAAGGATTTCAAGGAAGAAGTTTCTCCTTTCTATGTTAGCCTCAACATCCATAATGCTATCCTGCACAACGCCATGCTTGATTTAGGAGCCTCTCCCAATATAATGCCCAGGAGAATCATGGATGAGCTGGGATTGGAAGTGACTTGACCCTACAAATATCTCTTCTCCTTCGATTCTATTAAAGTCAAGTGGTTGAGCCTAATCAAATACTTGGTCATCTCTTTAGCCCAGATCCCTTCTAAAACCCTGGTCATGGATGTGGTGGTGGCTGACATCCCTCCTAAGTTTGGAATGTTGTTTTCAATGTCTTGGGTAGCCAAACTCAAAGGTGTCCTCCAGATGGACATGTCATACACCACTATCCCTGTCTTTGGGATAGAGAGTAAGCTATTTAGAGAACATAAATTGGGATACATGGTGACCAACATAGAGAGGCCACACAATCATCCCATATACTCATTGGACATAGATATGGGATCTACTATTTTCTTCACGAAAGGAGGCGAAGACAGCTGCAGTTCACAAAATTCTTCCTTTGTGCCTATTCAGGAGGAACTAAAAGGGGTGTGGGAGGTGAGTTTTGACGGGTCAGCATGCAGAGAAGGGGCAAGAGCTGGAGTGTGGATGAGACCCTAGGAGTGCGAGCTATGGATTATTCTTACAATCTTGCTTTTGATTGCATGGACAATGAAGTAGAATATGAGGCTATGATATTAGGAATTCTATCCTTGAAGGAGATCCAAGTCAAGAGGGTGGTGTTACATGGGGATTTTGAGCTAATAATCAAGCAAATGACTGGTGAATATCAGTCCAAGCATCCCAGGATGAGAAGTTACCGAAACATTTCCTAGGACCACATTGAATGTTTTAAAGAATGCATTTTTAATCGAATCCCTAGAGTAAAAAATTGTGTAGTTGATTCACTGGCCACTTCTGCAACGACTTTCCAAGTCCCTTTGCACCCTGTTGGGAAATATGAAATCGAAGTGAGGCACAGACCTTTTGTCCCAGATAATTTTAAGAGCCAACAAGTATTCTAGGATGATAAATAGATTCAGGACTTCCTCACTCTCATAGGACGGTTTGAGGTTTTGAACATTGATGAAGACGATGCACTCCAGAATGGTCTACTCTTGCCGATGAACCCCTGTCGAGCTAGGATAGCACTCCAAATAACATGTCGTAGGTCGATATTGCATCCCCTATGAAGCCTACTAAGGTCTCTTAAATTGAGGAATATTGGGAGCCATAGGTGTAGGAATCTGATGAGCAGCAGTAGTATGTGAACAATCTCTGTGGCATGGAGATCCTGCAACTAAAAGGTAAATCTATCCCCATGGGTCTAGTTCCTTTAGAAAAGTTGTTTGATCCAAATGATGTGGCTAAAGAACCTCAACTGGTCCCAAGTTGTGAATATATTGAGGATGTAAATATTGGGACTAAATATAACCCCAAAGTAATCAAAATATCCAGAACCCTCTCAATAGAGGCCAAGCAAAATTACATCTTCCCAATGAAAGAATACTCTAATGTATTTGCTTGGAGCTCTAGGGATCTCAAGGCCTATGCTACTAGAATTATCCAACATACTATACCCATAAATAAGGATGAGATGACCTTCAAGTAGAAGCTGAGAAGGATAAACCCCAAGCTACTTCCTTTAGTTGGAAAGGAGATCAAGAAGCTGTTTGAGGCCAAAATAATTGTGGCCCTCAGATTCTCACTGTTTGCCTCTTTCCTCCTCTTGTCTAGACCCACAGTTTAGCAAAAACATAATACCAACAAGACACCAAAAGACATCGTCTCGACAGAGCAAGATCTATTGGTAACGATCGTGAGGCAAGCGCAGTCTCACCCGATATATCTTTATGGGTAACTGCTAGAACCATGTTTCCACATTTTGCGATGGATTATAGTTCCTTGCTACGCAGCCAAGCCACTCGATAAAGGTGACTGGTTGGAGTCTTCTATTGTCATGACGATGAAACGACGATATTTTATGATTGGCACGTGACACAACCTTACCATTATGACTCTACAACTGGTGCAATAGTGCGACGCATCTAGTTCCTTGTACTCAAAAGACATCATACAACTAATGTTTAATTTACAACTGAATCATAAAACCCTACATAACATTCCAACAGTGATTTAATCCTTCATGCAACCACTGATTGTTCCTACTGCGACATTCATTCAACAATAATTGTAATAATGCATAATAAGCAACCATTCACATCAACATTCATCATTAAACACATTCATCCACATAACACGACAAATAATGTGGAAACCTATCTGGGAAAAACCACCAAGGTGCTCTTCATCTGGCATGAGAATGGTTTATAGCACCTTGCATCCTGCGATGTGCAGGATGTTCTTAAGATATGTCTATTTGACTCAATCTTCTTGCACTCATGCTCTCTGTTTTATTCTCTATCTACTTCTCCTGATATGGACACAGCCTGGATCGACTCTTGTACTGTACCGGTGGCTATGTACATAGCTGTAGGATTCACAGCTCAACAACCTTCTCCTTCTACTAGAATCTCCTCTGAGTCTTCTTCCTCTAACTCTTTCTCTGAATCTAACTAAGAACTGCATAATTCTTAAACAACAGACATCTAAAAACATGAACGATCCGAGCCAACCCTTATACAGGTCAGGTTCCTCCTATATATAATATTTACAAGACCACACAGGGTTGAATGTGTACACCTCAATTATTATAGACTCAAAAACCAAAAATATATATGGTTTACATCAATGGCGATCCATACCTAGCTATAAAAATCTTGCAAGACATTAACCATGACCTTAACTAGCTGCAGAAATGTCTTTCAACTCGTCTTTTCTAGTCATAAATAGGCACAAAAATCATCCTTCCTCCTCTTGATGGCTCATCCTTGTATATTCTTCCTTGAATTTTGTCTTCCAGCCTTCACTTCTCTACCTGCCTCTTCCACCGACTCGGATCTACTTTCCTTATTGCAGCATCTTCATCACAACTTTCCTTCCGCCTCTTTCTCCTTCGTGCGCATGTTTTTATCTTATATGTGTCGATTCCTTCTTAGCTCACTTTTTTCCTGTCGCACTCACACTTTTCATCATTTTTCTTGCGCATTCACTTCTTCCTTGTCTAATTTTCCTGGCCCAACAGGACCCCAACACTGACATGTGGCTCGTCCCTAGCCACTAAGAAAAAAGGCACTGGTCCGCAAACTGGCCTGTCGCAATTGTAAAATTTATGCCTCTACGTAGGCCCAGGCTACGCAATGGGGGAAACCTTGTCCTGGAACTCCTTCACCATCTATTGCATCTTAGAAACTTCCCCTGTTACTTCCTCTTCCTGCCCGACCAACTTCTGTACACGGATGGAACTCATATGTTCCGACGGTCCTTCATCTAACGATTGCACAACTTGCTAAAGTTTTTGTTGCACAGGTTGAAGAAGGTCCGTGAGATGGGCTGCTTTTGATTGGTGTGTTTTGACCTCATCTTCCCAAGTGTTCTTGATCTCAAAGAGCCTAGGCTTCCTGTTGAAGTTGCTTGATCTCTGCGCTCTTAGTAACCTTTTACTGAAGTGACAGTTTCTTCATTTCTGCCTTTGCAGTGCTAAGTTTCTCATCTGCATGTCACGCACTCTCCCTTATGTTTTCTGCAGTTTCATATTCTAGCATCACTCCCCAGATTGTAGCAATGGCTTCAGCTACCTTTACGCAGAGTATTTCTCTTGCTCTGATCTTCTCAGCAGCCTCAGATGTTGCTCTTCTTCTCTCCTCGAGTACCTCTAGAGGTGTTCTTGGTACCTTCCTAGCTTGCAATTCCTCAACTCGCCTCTTTAGTTCCCCTGTGATGCATGATAGTCGGGAAACCTTAGATTTAGAATCTTCACCTTCTTGGCTCGCTTCTGATGGGATCTCTACAACTGTGCTCTTAATGGTTTCAGCGAGTGAAACCCTGCTATGCTCATGTGCAATAATTTCCTACTCTTTGTCCCTAAGGAGAGCCTTACGCAATTTTGCCTTTCTTTTCTGCTTAGTTTCCTAATAGGAAACATCGTTCTCTCTCAACCGTAATTTCTTCCTTCTAGATCTCATAGACTTCTCTCAAAGACATCTTGTAGAAGTCAACATGGATAGTCTCAATCCCTTGCATGGCTGCATCAAACTCGGGTGTTTTTATCTCCATCACCTGTGCCTAGAATTTTACCTTAATTAGAGGCACCAACTCCGATGTGATTAGAGGGATGCATTGATCCACTCCATATGTCTCAGCCTCCACAGTGGATTTAACGTCTTTAATAGCATCAACCAACTGGTTGATGTGCTGTGAAACTTGATTAGCCATGCTGGTCTGTTGTTTACTTAAAGTAGCGAGGCTATTCCTTGTGATGTCTACTACATCTTCTGCTATTACACGGACATCCTCTTCTGTCAAGGTATCTGTGTTAGCCTCTTTGTCAGCTTTTCTCTTCTTACACGGGTGATCTGGTGTTTGTTGTTGTGCTTGCGCTTGTGTTGGTATGTTTTCCTAAGGATGCGGGCACTCGGAGTCAGGATGATCCAAGCCATTCATTCCAACATCATCCGTTGTTTCTTCTTCTTCATCTTCTTCTTGAAACTGATTTCCTTGATCATCACCTCTGTGATTTCCTTAGCCATTATCGTGGCCATCGCCGTGGTCTACTGGTGGGTCTTCTTCGTTCTGGTGCTCAGGAAATAGCTCTGCCAAAGGGCCATGCCATTCCTCAGGCCACTCCTTAACAATGTCATCGACATCAGTGTCGATGATTATGAACCTTGCATTTTGTGCTTGCTTCGCTGGGTCCTTCTTGGGTTCCAAGATAATATTATGTGCACTGGCTTGAAAATTGATAAAGGACGCGTACCTGTGCACTGTCGCAACACAATTTTAGTGAGATCGGTGGACAACATTGTGCAGTGCCTCGGTGTGGAAAAATAACTCAATGTTGTTATCCTTTTGCTGATCCTTATCCTTCTTTTTCTCCCACAAGTTCTGGAACCTTGCACCATGGCATGGCAGTGGGACATCCATCTGTACATAGTCCGGCAGGTTGTCCCACACAGTGAATGAGATCAAGATGAGAAGCTAGGAATAATTAAATTTGTAGGTGGGCTCTTCCTGGGCCTGTGTAGCATCATCTATCAGCTCATTTAACAAGAATCGTGACCAATTTAAAATCCCTCCCAGTGCGCAAAGCTCTGCGAGCTCGACTATTCCTGCAGTGCAATGGTTGGGCCTCATCTTGTGTAGCAGCTTACAAGAGAGGAGCCCCGCAGAAAACCACATGCTGACATCTTCAATGGGGCCAATTAGGAAACCCCTTTCTGCACACTAAATCTTATACTTTTGCTTCATCCCGGTGGTGTTTTTCTGGGCCAAATACGGCATGAGGTTGTCCCCTTCTTTAGGCAGACCCGTTATCGCAGCAATAATCTCAACATCGACTGGGTATGGTCAATGCAGCCATAAGCATCCTTAGTGAAAATAGACTAGAATCTATTTAATGTATGTGTTGACATGTGTATTGTGGCCAAAATGTGGCATAAATAGGAGTTTCATCAACCCTGCGCGGCCAACTCCTTCAACCCATTGCATTGGTCTGAGTACCTAAGCTCCAGTAGGGTTGGTCTGATCAGGGACCATGCAATCCGCTCTTTTCAACCCTTGCTGTAGGTGTGTGTTGAAGTCCTCAAAGCTCAACTTGATGAGCTTTGACATGATCTTCATGGGAAAGGGGATGTTCTCAAGGATCCGCCGCACAACCAAGGTTGTATTGGCCTTTGGAAGCTCTACTCTTTCCGCATTATCTCTTCTTCGTGGGACATAGTGATCAGAAGTTTTCATCATCCTCCTCAACATCCAAGCCTCTGCATGATGGGGAGTCTTCATCCATGACATATTCCTCTAGCGGGATTTCTTCCATAGGTGCTTTCCCAGCAGTGTCTGGAACGGTCATAACCTTCCGCTTCCTAGACGTTTGTAGCCTGGACGACCCTCCTGCTTCTTTCTCACCGACCTGTCTCAGCTCTCTAATCAGCTGCACAAATACAGTCGGTGGTCTCTAAATTGGGTGCAGAATAGGGTGCGAACCAGGGGTTGGAATATTAACAGGTGTGACCATAGGTCTAGGAACAGGTGGAGGTCTAGGTGCGGTTGGTGGGACAAATGGTTTCCTAGTTCGTGCCATCGGGTCAGTTTTTGGTTGCTACTTTGGTTGCTGGACTTCTGGTGATTCTACTTCCTCTTTGATAATTGGGAAACCCAAGATAACATTTGCATTTGATAGCTTGCTGTCATTGGGGATCTCAATGATCATGGGTGTTGGCTAACTGGGTGACAAAATTTTGGCTCTCTGATTGCTCGGCTCTAGTTCTCTTGGCTCTCTCTATGTGTGCGTAAAAGAGTGCTTGATGGTGATGTTAACCCAAAAATCCCCCACATAGCTCTCTATGGCCTACACAACCTAAGGACACCATCTCACAACACTCATTTCACTCCATAAGACCTTCCATTTGACCCCCACACCTCCAAAAGAGCCCAAGGATGAAGAAAAGGGCTAAAAAACCCAAAAAGGAGCCCAAAATAGTCCCCTAGGAGCTACAGCCCTCAAAAAGGGGATAAAACCCTAAAAGGGGATAAAGTTAGGGTGGAAGGGGCTAAAGGCCCAAAAAAGGGGCTAAATCCCTAGCCAAGGGCTTAAAACCCTAAAATACCTTGGAAAAACTATAAAAGGAGGGTGGGGGGTCACTCTCAAAACACTCCTCCCTTGCTTATTGTTATGCTGCCCGTGGATGCTTTGAGACCTTTGCCTCTCAAACCACCCGCATTTCCTCTCCTCCACATCTATTCCCACTTGAGCCATTGCTCCCCCAACCAAGAGAGAGAGGCTTCCAGGAGCTAGGGCATGGTGGCCCATTTCCACCTAATAGAGGTATAATGTTTCGTTACATGTTTGTTTAGTTTTTTTTTTGCTTTCTAACCTTGTTTTCTAGTTGCAGGTTTCTCCATGGTAGCTTAGGTTTGTTTTGCAGGGTTAAGGAGGTAGAACCCTAACCTGTTTTCTATAGAGGGGTTCACAAAGCTTCATCTCCCTCTTTCTTTTCTGTTATTATCTCATAGTTTAGTCTAGTTTTAGTTTTCTGTCACTAGATTAGCTTAGTTTATTTTACTGTTCTGTTTATGCTATTTTCCATTTTGTTTTTTCCTGTTTTCAAAGAGTAGGAACTTACCCTTGTGCCCTATAGGCACAAGGGAGCCATTATTGCTCTTGCAATGAGGAGAAATCCTCACTACAGCTTTGGCGACCATACCAGGCCGATCCCACAGGATCCCTGGTCCAAAAATTTCAAGTTTTTTTCAATTTTACCCTAGTTTTCAGAAATCTTTTGTTATATCTATCTTAAATCTTGTTTATTTCCTATTTTAGTCAGTGTCGAAGCCTCTGCTAGGCCAAGCCAAGTCAGACTAACCCCAGTACCAGTTACTGTCGACCAGATCTGACCCCGCCTCACCAAAAAACCCCTTTCCGGAGCAGGGCGCTCTTATCGAGGCAAAAGGTGAGACTGGGGCGCTCTTAATGAGCAAACAGGTGCACCCAGGGCACACTTAATCCCTAGACAGGCGTGACTTCAGCCTAGAAACTCAGGTTGCAGTTGTTTTCACATTTTGTGTGACCCCCTTGCTCATTTCTGGAAAAATCTCGTGGCCCCCTCGCTAGATTTGGTCAGAAATGTGCAGCCTGTCACACAAAAGTTAAATTTAAGTTTAATTGACAGTAATTTTCAGTTTCAGAGGACTGTTAGTGCGGCCCAGCCGCCTCTATCCACCATTGCAGGTCTTTTTCAGTTCCAGTTTTTATTTTCTGCAAATCAATCCATGAACAATCTGTAAATGCTAAATCAATCATTAAGGATTATAAAAATGAACTAGTCTAACTAAACGTAACTTAAAAATAACCATATTTTTCCCCCTTCCTCCTCTACCCAGTCCTCACCCTCCAGGGTATTCTGGGATACGACAAAGGATAAGCTCGTATAGATCTAGGCACTCCATGTTATTTTTCCCAAACCACTAAAACCGGGTGACCTGGAAGGTGGAGGGGGTAGAGAAGGAGGGCTTCTCACGACACTAAGCGTCCTCCTTGTTGACCAACCTAGCATTCGAGAGGTGACCTGAGGATCTATGGATGGGCTTAGTCCCATTGTGTTGAGAGCCCAGCACCTTCTCTTGGTTTGAAGAAGAATATCACTACAAGGTAGACATTTAGTTAGGCTAGCAATCCAGGGTTAATCACTGTACTTGCTTACAAATTTCTATTTATGTTTGCATACAAAACCATGATATGAACTCTACCATGAATTCATAAACCATATTGCAACAACCAAATACCAGAACAAACAAGAAAACCAAAACACCATACCAAATAATTAACCCAACTCAGTTCATGACGCTGAGTAAGCCTTAAAATTTACCAAATTTACACTAAGTTCAATCAATTCTGCAGTCTTTGAGGACATAAGTCCCTGACTGCTTCAACTGTGGGAAGTACTTGCGCTTTGCCCAGAAACTCATTGTGAGGAGTACCACAGGAACCCCAAAGTAGCTGGCCACTGAGAGGAATTGCCAAGCGAAATGGGCAACGACCCCTTCTGATTGAGTAGAAGCACCTGTGAGGAACAAGCCAAGCGTTGTCTTCTGGCAGTCTTGGTGGCTGAGAGACCACCTTCAGCCAGTAGGAAGCCATGGAAACTGGGGTCCAAATCTCATACCCACCAGTTTCATACAAAAAAGCGAACACAATTGATCCTCCACGATCTTCCTCACGCCTAAGAGGCGAACCACCACCATTTGGAACACTTGATCGACACCATCGAAGCCGCTCTCAACGATATCCCACATTTTCAGAGGGCCACAAAACCTTTGATTCTGATTCAGACCCATATCGGTCTAAACCAGACCTCCACACCGCACCATCAAGCCCCATGGCTAGTGCAAACCCGGATCCATTTTCTGGCCTAACCTTAGTAAGTGGACCCATGTCCACATCACAACCTGTCACCCACAACTTGGCAAGCGGTCCAATAAAATTCATGAAGACTATCATTAGCCAATTGGCACCACCCATAGTGACTAGCCAAGATGTCCCAATGGTAACACACGGGGGCAGTGGCCCCTCCAGCCACACAAGTGGGCAGTGCACCGTCCACCTACTTTTACCCTACTGTCGTACATGGGGGAAATTCTCTTGCCACCCATACCACCCCCCACACAACACTTGGGGGCATTGGCCCATCCGCAATGGTGCCACCACAAGCACCCCCAGCCATGTAGATGCACTATGCACCTGCAAACCCCACCCCCATTGCAGTCCCATCCCACATCAACTTGGGGTCAAATCTGCCCTTCATGGCTCGTCTGAACTTGCCTGACTTGGCTAGATTAACGAATGACCCCATCCGCCACCAATCTTTTTGGCCACCCATGCCAACTAATCTTCCATCAGACATCCCAAAGTTTGAAGGAAAAGCCGGGTGTTGGGAAATAGGGCAGACCCGGGTTTAATCCTTTTATGTCGCACCAACAAAAGACCCAATGTGTTGGCCCTTTTGGCAACAACCTGCGCACAGGTTGCAGTCTCACCCGAAACAGCAATGGGGTGCCGCAGAATCAGGTTTCTGAAAGCAGAGAGGGGATTACTGTACCTTAGCCTTTACTAAACTTATTAATCAACAATTACACAGCTTGGTCATTCACGTTTATACAACTTCGCAGATAGATAAACAACCGTGACTTGCGCAACCCACTACAGGGAATTCACAACGAAGCTTGTTATTAGCAGTGATCTAAGTTATCAAATGTATACAGTTATTAATGCATAAAAGACAACAGAAATAGAAACAACACAAGAAACCACAACACCAAATATAACGTGGTTCACCCCCAGTGTAGGGGCTACGTCCACAAACTGTGTTTTATTCAACTTGCTACAAAACCACAGTTTGATCCGCGCACTCAGCTGCAGATCCCTTCAGTCCTTAACAGCCACGCACACAGCAGCAGGCCTCTGCGCACATAGCTGCAGATCTTTTCTCAATCTTCTTACAAAAACCCTCTGCGCACACAGCTGCAGAGGTCGTCCATGCACACAGCTGGGACTTAACCTTTCAAAATCAGCCTTAACTTCGCCGAAATCTTTCTTACATCATAAAACCTAACCTTTCTTATTTACCCAAGTGCCTATTTATAGCGCACTGTTTACAAAAACATGGATTCAATACCATGGGCACCCAAAACCCTAACCCTGGTCTTAAGCCGCGGGTTTATTACAATAGAAGACTTTGATTTAACCCCCGACACCCCTAAGACTATTTTCAGTCAAACCCGCAGAGTTACCCATTTTAAGGACCGTTGAGGTGCGCGCCCTAACACTGGGGAATGTCCCCAAAATCACATAATGACATTCCATCTATGGTGCTCATCCAACAGCATCATAGATGACTTCATTCAGTCTGAGGCTGTTCCAATGCACCCTTACAGGTGCCGCGACCAAATGGTACATTGAGCTGCCATAAGCCAAGTACCCCGACTTCAACTCCCTAGCCTTCATGTTCCTATAGTATTTTCAACTCCTTGTTAGATATGACGAGGGGGTGGATATCCTGTTATCCTGTCGCCAAAGCACCGCCACTCACATAACTGACCATATCCATGAGTGGCGACGACGCCGTAGCTTATGCAAAATCCAAATAGACAATAGGATCTTCTTGGATTGGTTCCTTAATACTTTTCTCCCACCCATCGCAAAGGACGTCACATCTGAACATCCCCAATCTGACTCAAGAGGCCATACTAAAGGCCCAACAATTTGACTTGATCTACTCTCAATTTGGATACTTGTACACTATCATTCCAGACGCTCCCCGTCCGAGTACCTCCTATCGCGATGCACCGGGGGAATCCCATGCCGCGGAGGACATCATAGGGTCAGTCTCCCAACAACCATAGCCTTGACCGACACCACCTGCCATTGCACCGCAACCAAGCTCCAGACTATGCTAGAATGATGTCCCAGTCTGGAGCAACAACCTCTTATGCACAACTTGTGCCACCATAGCAGGCTCAGGCCATGGCTTGGCCAACACAACAGTATGTGGGGAAAATGCCCCCATTTGTGGCACCACCACCGCCACAAATATACTATGCACCACCAGTGCAACAAGTTCAAGCCCCTGCCCCCGCTCCACTCGCTCTGTTGGGACAAGTGTCTGCATAGCAAAACCGTCCCAACCAGCCTGCCCCCAACAATCAACAAGGGCAAGCTAGAAACAACTTGCCCCACAACCAAGGAAATAACCAACCGCAGGGAGGTGGTCAACAACCAAACCCTCCCAATAATGCCGCGGATAACCGGATAGTCCAAAACCCCCCACGATAGAATGCACCAATATGCAATGCTCCATTACGCACAAACCAACCTTGTACACTCTGTGATGTTTATGGGCACTACACATTTGAGTGTCCCCTCATGGCTTGCGGTAAGAAGGCCATTCAAAATGAGGCCCAACATGCCGCCAATGCTCCCAATCAAGACCAACCCAACCAGGCACCACAAGGACCTCCTCCCATGGTGCCTCAAAACCCACTACCAGTCCAAGGATTGGTGGCAACCACCCCCTCTCCCAGTGGTTTTTATTAAAATTTAATTTTTCCAAAACTTAGGCTATTTTTTAATAGTTTAATTGGAAAAATTGATTTTGTAATAAAAGTGGGCCAAATAATCAGTTTCAGTCATGTAGGTGCTCATTTTCAAGCCAAGAGCACCATGTAAACCCATGGACCCACTATTTCCTAGTTTTGAGTGATTTTCCATCACTCAGGTTAGAAAGCCCCAAAAATCAATTATTGATTACTTTAATTAATAAATTGATGAATAATGGAGCAAATCCAAAATCATAAATCAATGGATTCTTAGCCGATTTGATTGAAATCAGTCAGATCTGAAGCAGATTGAC
>LPNX010331144.1:163725-197083 GCA_001517045.1 Pseudotsuga menziesii
TGTGACCCAGGTGTGTGAAAGGTAGCAACACACCCAAACAACAACCGCATCCATAGCCCCAACCACAACCACAACAATGTTCGTAGCTACAACATCATCCACAGCCGTAGCACTACGCATAGTCACAACCAAAACCACACCCCCACATGCAACCAGTTGGGAGTTATGTGGGCTCATCTCTGGTCCATACAATTTTCTTCCTCTTTCCCCCACCTGGTGTCATGAGCAAGCCGGTCATGGCCACCTTAATCCTACCCAACTTTACGTTGGGTATCCTGGTGTGGTATCTAGATCCACCTGCTCAACCAGTAATGCCCCAGGTTGTGTTAACTCCAGTGCAACCTATTGTGGTTGAGTCTCACCCCCCACCTGGTCCACATAAGCCAACCACCGCACCTGCACCTACACTGCCCCAACCCAAAAGGGTTAGGGGAAAGAACACCAAAGCCACCACAGAACCACGACAAGTCCCACCTTCTGCCATCTACGAACAACAGGGCCGTCCAACTCAGAATGCCCTGAAATTGCAGTGATCTGTGCGCATCTGGATGCCATGGATACGAATGAAAACATCGCCATGGTTGAACTCCCAACCATGCTAGTAGTCAGGAACAAGGAATTGAGGAAAAACCATGCTTGCGCCCTTTACGGCTTGTATGGACATTACTTCCACCATTTCCAAGACCTGCCAGAGTTTTGAATGGTTCTCGCTGACCTCCGTCACCATTCCCTTGAGTCTGAAATCACCTTGATTGAAGAAGTTCACCCACCATCGCCTTCTTTAGACACCATGTCCATCTACATGATGTCCAGTTCCATTGACCCTCTCATCTCCACTGACGGTCCATCAAACCTGTCACTTCGTTTCTTCAACAACGATGAGGAGATACTTGAAGCTCTGACCGCCTCGGAATACCCATGGGACAACATGCACCATCACTGGTTCTTCCTCTCGGAAGAAATTGTGTCGCGATCCGACCAGTTTTCCATGGAGACCAAAGATTTCATCCATGGGAAGGTTGATTGGTTCAAGAACCTGATCCTAGCACCTAATGCCTTCGAAGAATGGAACATGGCGAACATTTCACCAACCTTTAAAATTGACATCTCAACCAACTCTAAGATCGTTGAAGAAATAATGATGGGGGCATCTTGCTCCCGGGAAGAGGTCGATGCCTACACAGCTCTCTTCCAAGAATTTTGCGATATCTTCGCTTGGTCATACACTGAAATGCCCATCTTAGATTCATCCATCATGGAACACCACATCGACACATGGCCTGATCTGGCACCCGTACGCCAGAAGCAACGGCCCATCCATCCATCCAAAGTGGCTGCAGTGAAAGCCGAGATAGAGAAGCTACGCACAACCGGCTTCATTTATCCCATTGCATACACAACTTGGGTTTCTAATCCTGTTCCTGTGAATAAAAAATAGGGTATCATTTGAATTTGCACAGACTTTCACGATGTTAATGGGGCATGTCCCAAAGACAACTTCCCCACCCCGTTCATCGACCAGATCATCGATGCATGCGCCGGACATGAGGCCTTCTCCTTCATGGACAGATTTTTCGGCTACAACCAAATCCAAATACGAAAAGAAGACCGTTACAAAATGACATTCACAACCCCATGGGGCACATTCTCCTATCGAGTCATGCGCTTTGGCCTCAAAAATGCTGGAGACACCTTTCAGTGTGCCATGACATAATGTTTCCACTATTTAATTCACATCATCTTGGTCTACTTAGACGATCTCACCACTCGATCATGAAAACAAGCACAACATATAGGTGACTTGCGGCAAGTCTTTTTATGTTGCTGCAAGTACAACATCTGCCTGAACCCCCTCAAGTGTGTTTTCTGTGTCCTAGAAGGCCGTTTACTCAGATTTATCATCTCCCACAAAGGGATAACGGTAGATCCCCTCAAAGTTCATGCCATCCTTGATCTTCCTTCCCCAAGAACTCGGCACCAACTGCAAAGCCTACAAGGCAAGACCAAATTCCTTCATCGCTTTGTGCCAGAGTATGCAACAAAATCCTATGGATTCATCCGCCTGCTTCGCACAAAAATCCCCTTTGTTTGGGATCAGCAAGCACAAGAATCATTCGAGGCACCCAAACAATCCCTGGCTTCTGCACCATTACTCTCACCACCAGATTTCACTCGATACTTCATCCTTTATGTGTCGGCCTCATAAAACACCATTGTTGGAGTCTTGGTCCAAGAAGACGATGCTCGCCATGAGCACGTGATTTACTACATTAGTCAGAAGCTAACAGGACCCCCATTACAATATTCACCCGAGGAGAAATTAGCCCTCATCGTCATCTTCTCGGCTCAAAAATTGCGCCACTACATCATTGCCAACCATACTCGTGTAATGGCCGATTCAAACCTAATGCGGTACCTATTAAGCCACCGCCTTCTACAAGGTCGAGCAGCTAAGTAAGTAGTCGTCCTCCAAGAGTTCAACTTAGAATTTGTGTCTCCCAAAAGCACAAAGGCACTCGTACTAGCCACACTCATGACCGATCTGCCCCCATTAACCGCATCATCACTCCCCAAGGATGATCTCCTTGATGATTTCCTATTCGTTATATCGATAGACGACCCATGGTATGGGGACATCCTTCTCTATTTACGAACACAAAAGTTCCCAGTGCACTTCAATTATGAGGATAGGAAACGCATCTGACATAAAGCCATTTTCCACTTGCTGATCGGAGATGTTCTGTATTGTCGAGGCATTGATACCATCCTATGTCATTGCCTCATGTGTGACGAGGCCGATACCATCCTCAACGATAGTCATAGTGGATCCTGTGGTGGTCATTTTTCTGGCCTAGCAACTGCCCAAAAGATTCTACACGCCAGCTATTTTTGGCCCTCCATCTTTGTTGATTGCATAGAGGAAGTAAAACATTGCCATAGCTGTCATCTTTTTTCCCCAAAGGCAAGAACCCCCCTGCACCATTACACCCCGTAGTCACAGTCAGGCCCTTCTGCAAATGGGCAATCAAATTCATGACCATCAACCCTATTTTGGCTAACGGCCACAAGTACATTATCATGCCAGTCGATTACTTCACCAAGTGGGTTGAAGCAATGCCCACATTTGATTGCAAAGCTGAAACTGCAGCATGTTTCTTCTTCAACCATGTTATTACATGGTTTGGTGTCCCTAAGCAGTTAGTATCAGACCATGGGGCACACTTCCAACACGACGTGTGGGCTGAACTGACAACCATGTTGAATTTCGAACACCAGTACTCATCATCCTACTATCCCCAAGGCAATGGCCAAGTTGAAGCGGTCAACAAAATCATCAAAACAATGCTCCAACGGATGGTAGGAAATCACAAAACCAACTGGCATCACATGCTATTCTTTCCCTATGGGCTTATCGCACATCCACAAAAACCACAACCAGTTTCACCCCTTTCTTCCTAGTACATGGCGTTGAATCAGTGCTCCCTATAGAGTGCCAAATCCCATCTCTCCACCTCGTGGTGGAACTCCTGCCTGATACTTCACCTTTAGAAGAAAGGCTCCTCCAACTCGAGCAAACCATAGAAGATCGTTGATCTGCATTCCAAGCCATTGAAGTAGCAAAAACATGATCAAAGATCCAATATGACTCCCATGTTCACCCTCGCACCTTCAGCAAAGGTGATATGGTTCTAGTCTACGGCCAACCCCACGATAAATTGGGCAAAGGCAAGTTCAAATCAATGTGGTATGGCCCATACGTCGTCCACCATTGCCTCGGAAAAGGGGCATACACCCTCATTGACTTTGATGGACAGCTCTTGGAGAACCCCCCAATGGGCTCCACCTCAAGAAATTTTACGCTTAACATCACCAATGAGTCACTTCATTTTCTTTTTCTTGTTTTTCAACATTTTTTAGCAAAAATCAAAGGCAGCACCATTAGCTTCTAGTAAAAAAGTCACCCAAAACATGTTTGAGACACCTCTCACACCTCCGGGATCAAATTTCTATCTCTTTATGAGACCATTGTCTCATGTTTAATTAGTCAAATTTGGGACCATTTCCCATAAGTCACCTCGATTCACGAGCCATTACATGACGATGCGAGTGTCCACGGACCGGTACTCGTATCACACTTCCTGACCGCTACTCATGCAAGCTGTCGGGCCGCCGCTCGTTAAGGATTGTACTATACTTTTATTTTTGTATTTATAATTGTCTTTTTCACCGCACCTTACGTGGACCTTTGGACCATCATCCACAAAACCCTTTGTTTTTCTTCCATGTATTTGAAATAGAAGTGTCCTCAGGCCGCCACCCATTAAGGACTGTAATTTTAGCTTTTATTTTGCATTTTTAACACATAGTTGTCTTTTCCATTCACTGCACCTTACGCGGAACTCTGGACCATTGTCCATAAAACAATTTATTTTTCTTACACATATTTGGCATATAAGTGCCTCCAGACTTGTACTCACATCACATGTAGTCAAGTCCGTCCATCGCAACACACACACACACTCTCCTAACCTCTGTCTGAGAGCCACCTCCATTTGCATGCCTCTGCCGCACCGTCTCGCAGGCCTTTGCCGTGATCTATCCCACGCATGTATTGGTATGTTTGAGAGCCTTCTGCTTCGTCTATACTACATGGATGACTTTTGGACCTCTGTCCACCGTCCCGACATGGGGCACCGATCATGCCACCGCAATCGGTTGACCACATTGGAGTTTTGTTTAAGCTCTTTTCTGACTCATTAAAACAATGAAAAGATCGCCGAGCGCAGCTGCTTCCTTTCCCGCTCGCTAAAGTATAGGAAAGAGTGTCTACATTGTCTCATTTACCTCCTTTTACGAACCATGTAGACCATTTCATGAAAAGGACCTCCTTGGCACACTCAACCCAAGACCATTCCCCTCTGCATACTTTTGTGCTTTCTCGGGCAGAGGGGTCGCACTTTATGAAAAATCTCACCACTGGTTGTCGTTAAGCTCTTTTCCAGCCATTTCAACAAGAAAATATCGCCGACTAAACTTGGTTTCGTTCATGCTCATAAAAGTATTTGAATGACCGTCTAGTTAGTATAGGTTTAACCTTTTCTGACCTGATTAGACTACCAACGGTAAAGAAGTCTCTCATCCCCTCCAGGATGGGCGAGCTCTCCTATGTATACTTTTATCCTTTTTCAGGCACAAGATACTACCAATGAAAAAGAGCCCCCACTAGAGTCTTCTTCGTGCTTTCAGACTCTCTAAAATTGAAAGAACCAACAAGCATTTACCTTCTCGGGCTCGCCAAAAATCCACGAGATCGTACCACAACAGTGTCCCTAGACACCACCCCATAGAAAATAGTTTGGCAGCATTCCCACATTGGGTTGCCTTTGTTCAAAGTACTCTGCAATGTGTCTTCTTTGGATCCCATCAATATCAAAACTGTCCACCTCCTCCAAGTATTTCCCATGTGCAACGATATTCCTGGTATTACAGCTATGATCCCATTCCCATGAGTCAGTTTCGTTTGCTACCTGGTCCGCCCTGTCGTCATACTCTGAACAAAGGAAGTTTGAGTCTCCCACCCCCCTGCCCCTATTCAGTTTTTTCCCTTCCCTCCCCTCCCCCCCAATTCAGTGAGTCAGTCCGTAGATTGCTTCACACCTTTCGGTTATCCCTCGCGCTCCTGGTCAAGGAAACATCATTGCCTTGACTAGTGGTAGGTCTCCCTCTGTCAACGCCAACACACATATTACAGAGGATAGACCCAGAGGTCCCTGTACCTTGGTTGCATTAACATCATTGATGAGTTCCTTAGACAACTTGAGAGGAGTCCTTAGTGCCTCTTGGGATGGTTGTTACTCACGTGCTCGACTTCAACTCCATCATCGCACCATTGAGATTCGTATAGGGTTTGTTCCACACAGTACTTGGTCGAAGACCCCGGATGTCACCTGATTCTAGCACATTGGTGAGTCCGCTCGAGGGACCTAAACAGGTTATGTCCCTTGTGATTTCTGGGTTGTGTTGGAGACAGTGATCTGAATCCCCAACAGTGCTTCAATATACCTTTATGATTGATGCAACATACTTGTACCACAGAGACTCTGACTCTCAATCAGTGAGTCCATACAGCTATGTACCATTCTAGATCCAGCAGACCATCAGTCATGAAGACATAGCATTCCATTAGAATTCCATGGGTCCAATGTACTAGATCAGTGTTGTATTCAGCCTCACATAGAGGCAACCAACATTGTAACATCAGTTGTATATGATCGGATCTTGTATTTTAGAGCATAGATCAAATGATTCTTTTAACATTGTCATGAGCATGGGAATGCCCACCTCATCCATATACATGTCACATATTTATTATATCTCACCCATTGATGGGAACCAAATTAATACAAAAACCAAAAGCCACCATGCCCCAACCCCGAAAGCACCACCTCTCTACAGTAAATTCTATGATCTCCGTCGGCCATACGTTGAGCTCCTGCCCTCACACATCAAGGGGCAATCTGTTAACCCAAAAATCCCCCACATAGTTCTCTATGGCCTACACCACCCAAGGACACCATCTCACAACACTCATTTCACTCCATAAGACCTTCCATTTGACCCCCACACCTCCAAAAGAGCCCAAGGATGAAGAAAAGGGCTAAAAACCCTAAAAAGGAGCCCAAAATAGCCCCCTAGGAGCTAAAGCCCTCAAAAAGGGGCTAAAACCCTAAAAGGGGCTAAAGTTAGGGCAAAAGGGGAAAAAGGCCCAAAAAAGGGGCTAAAGCCCTGACCAAGGGCTTAAAACCCTAAAATCCCTTGGAAAAACTATAAAAGGAGGGTGGGGGGTCACTCTCAAAACACTCCTCCCTTGCCTATTGTTATGCTTCCCGTGGATGCTTTGAGACCTTTTCCTTTCAAACCACCCACATTCCCTCTCCTCCACATCCATTCCCACTTGAGCCATTGCTCCCCCAACCAAGAGAGAGAGGCTTCCAGGAACTAGCGCATGGTGGCCCATTTCCACCCAATAGAGGTATAATGTTTCTTTACATGTTTGTTTAGTTATTTTTTTGCTTTCTAACCTTGTTTTCTAGTTGCAGGTTTTATTATTGACATTGTTTGCAGGTTTCTCCATGGTAGCTTAGGTTTGTTTTGTAGGGTTAAGGAGGCGAAAACCTAACCCGTTTTCTGTAGAGGGGTTCACAAAGCTTCATCTCCCTCTTTCTTTTATGTTATTAGCTCATAGTTTAGTCTAGTTTTAGTTTTCTGTCACTAGATTAGCTTAGTTTATTTTACTGTTCTGTTTATGCTATTTTCCATTTCTTTTTTTCCTGTTTTCAAAGAGTAGGAACCTACCCTTGTGCCCTATAGGCACAAGGGATCCATTCTTGTTCCTGCAGTGAGGATAAATCCTCACAATAGGTGAAGCCTAGAATTTATACGCGTCTCTGTAATCAGGAATATTGCACCTTCTGGAGACAGAAGTTGTTCCTCTGGTCTGAATGGTTCAGATCTAGAACAAATGAGTGAACAACAAATGATGAAGACCTTCCCTGAATGTCGTAGACATCTGGAATACTTCTTCAATTGTGAACCTATGTACCTGCAAACAGATCAAACATGCAAACACATCAAAGCTACCAGAAAATCATCTACTTATCCATGTTAGTGACCAAGGAATATAACAACATGTACATGTGAAATCAAAACAACAGTAATGTGGGACGGAAATCAGCTTTGCATTAAGAATGTATGGAGAAGCTTACAATCGTTTCCTTAGTGTCGACAAGCCCCTCCACGAGACAAACACTTCATCCCCATAAGATCCAACTTTGTTGTCTATGCTCTCCAATGACTTGGGCTAAGTGGTCAATCCAACAACATAACAATACGTCTATAGTTCTCCCCCTCAACTATGGACATGAGCTTATATTTATAAGGCTCAATGGATAGGAATAGTTGAGAGAATTGTGGGTGAGGTGGCTCCAAGATCCTACCATGGGGGATCTTGAGCTCAAACTAACCCACAATGATAGGGATAAAGGAGGACACAAAGCTCATGATCTAGAAGCCTCAAGAAACTTCTCTTTTTCCCATTTTACCCAGGGTACCACTTTTCTTCTCTTATGACAGAGCGGTTTAGATGAGAACTGCTTTTGGAACAAATACCATAGGCAGTGGCACCGCTTCTTGAAAACAAGATACATGCGGTGCTGAGTAAGGTACCACTCATGGGCCACAAGGAAAGAGTGGTGCTAGGTTTTTTCAAGCAGAATTGACAAACAGAGCAAGTTTCCACTCTAAGTGCTGGGATTAAGGGAAAACATGGAAGTTAAGGGTCTTATCACATGATGGTGATAGGATTTGGGTATAATATAATGCCCCCCAAAGCATGATACTTAGAGGGATACGATAAGCGAGAGCTTTGAGAGAACAAGTTGTTACTTCAAGGTGAAAATGTCAGCTCGGTTGGAGAATGTCGTCCAGTAGGCATATGTAGTACATTAATATTTTTGACACATAGACACATGTAACCAACTCATGGCTGCAGACCAATACAAAGAAAATCCATGAGAGGAATAAAAAGCATGGCTACTAGAATACAGCGTAGATCCATGTGACAGAGGACTCAAACTTGGACATAGCTACCAGACATACAACATAGATCTATGTCATACAGACATAAATTTGAGCATAGCCACGACCATACAAATGTGGATCCATGCTAGATATACAAAAATCCATCGCAACCTAGGGAAAGCAATGAGCTCTAAACAAATACCTAGGGTCTTCGTCTCGTCTTCCACAAAGTACAATTCTATCCATGTGATTACAATGATCTGAAGTTGAACATGGTAGAAACCACTTGATTACCGGCCAATGATGTGAACCGTTAACAAGTGCGAGGGAGATCACCATTGATGTCAATGATTCCCAAGGTACCCTAGTACAACCTACTGAGCATGAATAGGTGTTTTGATGTCGAACACCCAGTCGATTCTATCTATCAAAGGTCAATGTTGTGAACCTATGTCAAGATCAAGAGAATATGTCATTAAGGAATACAGATCTCAAGGTACTAAGTTTTTTTTCTAAGACTATTTCCCGGATGATGAGTTGAGGTCGACAGGAATAGTATCATCGAAGCAGGGCCATGATGAGTCCCACATCAATGACACAAAACTCGGAATATAGTTCTAGAATGATGTGAATGTAGTAACCATAAGACTGACTCAAAAGTACCGAAACAGAGACTGTTTTGATTGTAGAGGTAAACTTCTTCAACTTCCCTTTTAACATCGGGCGGCACGACAAAAGACTTGGCAGCATGACTAAACTAGACAAACACACATTGCGATGATGGACAATGCATTCTTTTGAAAGACTCAAAGGAGTGACATGACTCATGAAAGTGATCGTCATGGAAATCAGTTGAATACCCAATTGACTGAAATGATACGCAGACAAGTGCCATGTTCAAAGGTAACGACAAACTACTGCCATTTATTTGTAAAATGATTCCCTTCCCATTTTCCCCATCATGGTTGATGAGTGCCTCTTTTTGGTTTTACAATTTCAAAGAGGGTAACAAACACTTGGTATAGCTCATTTGAAGACAAGTCCAAACTCATATGTTTTACGAACCTAAGAGAGGAGGGGTTTGTTCCCAAAAAAGGATCTCTCAATGTTTAATTTAACGAGTCCAATGAAAGAAAACTCGATATTGTTCATGTTTAGAGAGTCTGAACGACCATGGAAGAAGACTCCAAAGGGTCCTTTTTCATATGATTTAGTCCCTAAGGCCCAAAAAAGTATAAAATAATGCCTTAGAGAACTCTTCCAGTCATGATTGGCTGGAGTGTTCCTTTTTTCATAAATAGTCTATCCAAACCAAAAAAGAGATAACCTACTGTTGGAGAGACGACTCTTCAAATGCTTTAATGAGCGTGAATAAGACAAGATCACTCGACATTCTTTTTGTATTTAAGGAGCCCGAAAAAAGTTTAAAGAAGACTCCATTAGGTCTCTTTTCACAATAAGATATTTTACGAGCTTGAAAAGAATCAGAAACAGACTCGGACCTTTGATACTAAGTTCCGAGAGCGTGACCAAAGTGTCACAATAAACTCTCAAAGACTTTTTTCATTTTATGGTAGTACAAAAAAGTAAAAAATGAACTACCAAAACATTACTGCTACTGTTCTTCTATCCTGCAACGACTCAAAAACAAGTGTTAAATGCGCCAATAACTGACATTAAAGGATTACGACTGATAGATTTTGAGGAATAAACGATTCTAAAACAAAACTATAGCATGTCAAACCTACAAATCTGTATAAAAGTCATGTAAATAGTGAAAAATCAAAACATTTTACTATTTAGCCATAGTGGAGAGCATTTGGAGCATTTTCGTGGCTAGATTTTTAGTTGTTGATATCGGGAGCTTCCATTATCGGATTTGAACACTGTCAGTTCCTGGTAATAGCCTAGACCCTACTCTTTCATCTTATGTCTTCAATTTTGATTTTGAATGGTGTTTTGGGCTTGTATGGCAAGCCCTGAAATCATGGGAGCGGGCACCGCTCTTATCCCTTGCGGGATAAGCGGTACCTTGCTAGAACCACGTCGAAAACATAGTGCACAGGCGGTGCCACCGTCTCTCCTCAATGAGACATAGGCGGTGCTGGCCGTGGAGAAATTAAAATACTCACACAAGAAAAAATATCTCATTTCAATTGATTTGGATGATTAAGAATGATTTTAACAAGTCTTGTGATTGTTTTTGACAGGTTCTTGTTGATAAAAAATGGTCATATGGAAAGAGAGACGGCATGATAATGATGACGCCTTCGCCGAATGAAATGCGGGTTGCATAGCCACATTGAGAGACTGTGAACTCTTAAAATTCTTCCGCACACCCAGTATGGTATTGCATGAGCGATTACTAGAGCATATACTTCGGATGTGGAATCTGGAGCAACAATATTTCGAGGTTGGTGCTCATATTTTGATAGTTGAGGTAGAGGACATCTACTTCCTAACTGGCCTTTCGAGACAAGGTGCTCCCATATCGCTGACTGGTTCCCGCGGAGGGGACATTACTACATAGGAGTTGATAGACCATCACTGTATCCCTGGGACAAGGACATCGATGAAGAAAATCCCCATAAAATCAGTGAGGGATGGACCTCTACTGACTGTATTGTTTACCATGCAGAGAGTGGCGGGAAGCCAAGGAGTGCACCAAGCGTCTAGAGAACATATGCTCTATGCCATAGAGGCCATGGAACCTACAGTCTTTAACTAGGTAGAAGCCTTGCTTCTGATCTTCAAGGATCAACTGACTAAGTGTCGGCAGGGGGAACTGAAGCAATTTGGTTTCGTTTCCATTCTAGCTCGCTTCTTCTTCGAGGGGGTTCCATAGATGAGACCCTAGGTGGTATTTACAGAGCTGAGAGTGCCGGACCCTCACATGCAGAGGTGGGTCCAGATTATGGTCCGTACTGGAGCGGGCAGGGGGAATGTCAAATCCCCAAATTTTCATAAACTCAGAACTATTAACATTCATGTAGCATATAAACTAAGATTTATTTAACTAAAACAGTAAAATAAAATAACATAGAACCTGTTGAGGACAAGATGACAATACTTTAGGAGGCCGTTCCTCCCTACCCATCTCCTGGAGAGAGCTCAAACAATGCTTCCTCAAGACCCCCGAGCCTGTTCCTGGTCTTCTTGGCTGAGAACTGGGTGGAGAATGCAACTGCAGAACCATCTATCACCTGACTAGTTGAATACCTCGGTAACAACAATCTGCTCTCAGTAGTATGGTATTCAGCTTAGAAGCTACAACAAGATCAATCAGCAGTTATCCCCTCAAACACTTTCCAATTTCCCTTCCATTGAATTTCTCTGAAGTAAATTCATTCACCCTGAATGATCACTTCTCTAGAATGAGCAGCCTCAGCCCTCTTCAATGGGAATTTTTATAAGGATGCCTAGGTCTTTTGGGGCAGTTTTCATTAATTGAGCCATCTGCTCTAATTCCACTTTCTTAGGGAATCATGACAAAAAATGTAGGGCGATTGCCACCTGTAACAGTTGGAAGTGGTTTGAGGATGCTGCCACATGTCATTTTTCTCTCCACCCAGTTTCCTCCACCAATTTGACCAGTAAACACTCTTTTAACAACTCTCCTAAGCTGTTGACTCCTCATTTATTTATTTATAAATAAAATATTCAAAATTTACATTAAATATCCTTGACCCCACTGGGTCATCTATTACAACTTAGCATAAAATTTAACATATTGTTCCTTAAATAATATAAAATTGTTTTTTGCAAAATTGGGGCATGTAACATACACACCCCCTTAAATTATAACATTGTCCTTGATGTTATTTATTCCTCGTCCTCAGAATTCCCCTGGAATAGAATTGGATATGCATCCTGCATATGACTTTCCAATTCCCAGGTGGCTTCCTCTGGACTAAGGTGCTTCCATTGCACCTTCACCTGACCAATGGTGCGGTTTCGAAGTGTGATATCCCTCCACTCAAGAATACAGTCCAGTTCCACCAGAAAATCTCCTTCGGCTTCCACCTGTACATCATTCCAGTTAATAACATGAGTAGCATCATGTACATATTTATTTAATACTGAAATGTGAAAAACATTATGAAATCTTAAATTCAGTGGTAAGGCTAACTGATAGGCTACCTGTCCAATCCTGGACAGTATTTCAAAACGACCACAGTAACGAGCTGCTAGTTTTTCACAACTACCCAACCTCAGAGAGCTCTTTTTGGGTCTCACCTTGATGAACACATGTTCACCTACCTGAAACTACTTTGGTGTTATTTTAAGGTCTGCTTGACTTTTCTGTCGATCTTGCACAATTTTCAGATTACCTTGTACCTGCTTTACAATTTCTTCCATTTCTTTCAATAATTCAGGACCTAATACTAATATGTCCAATGGATTACTCCAGTTGGCCATACTCTCCTTTTTCCTATTCTGTTCATAACAGAAATTAGCTTTCCTCATAGCTTCTTCCAGAGTTTTTGGATTTTCATACTCAATCCTATCCTTTATGTGATAAGGTAGACAACTGAGAAACCACTGTACCTTTTGTTTTTCATCCACAAGGTATGGCACATACCTAAGCAGACTTAAAAACTTATTGTTCAAATCTTTCATAGTCATTGTACCTAGTTTAAGCTCATAGAATTCTTTAGCTCTTTCTTCATAGTACTGTTCAGATAAAAATTTCTTTTAAAAGTACTTCTTGAAGGTACTCCAATTTATGTTCTTCTCTATTATTCCTTTCACTCTTTTTAAATCTTGCCACTATATATCAGCTTTCTCTGAAAGATTATAGATAGCCATTCTAGCCTTTAATTGGTTAGAATAGTTGTAAATCTGGAAGTACTTCTTCATCCCAGATAACCAGGATTCCGCTTCCTCCCTCTTTTCAGTTTCTACATTAAATGTTGGTGGCTTAATCTTTTTAAACTCTCCATAAATTTTTCCATAAGGTTTTTATTTTCTCTTTTTAGTATAGTGGTTATCTTCACTACTATCATTAGTAGAATGAAAATTATGTTGATCACCAAATACTTTGGAAGATGAGATGCTTTTATTTTTAGTCTGTTTAGTCTTTTTATACTTATGTTGGTAACTTATATCTTCTAAATCAACTCTTTTACCCCTTCCCTCAGTATGAAATCTTTCAGTTAGGATCTGTTTCAGCTCCTCCCGAGCTCTCAGAATCCTCTCATTTTATTTTTTAACAGATTCCATTTCAGATTTTAATTCTTTTACTCTTTGTAAAAGTTCTGAGGAATTAGTGGTTATGTCTTCTTGTATAGGTTCTCTTTGTAAGTTTTCTTGTTCAGTAAAGGGAGATTCCTCCTTTGCATATTCCTCCAGTCTTTCCATACCTGTTGTTAAACTCGGAAACAAATTTCTTTGTTGAATAACATTAAAAGAAAACAACATCAGCAAAATGATTTAAATTCACTGTTCCATATAAGCAAGTTGAGCTTCATCAAGGCCTAGTGTTTGAACCTTGTGCTCTGATGCCACATGTCAAAACCTCGAATTTTCACTAACTCAGAACTATTAACATTCATGTAGCATATAAAATAAGATTTATTTAACTAAAACAGTAAAATAAAATAACATAGAACCTGTTGAGTACAAGACGACAACAACTTTAGGAGGCCGTTCCTCCCTACCAATCTCCTGGAGAGCACTCAAACAACACTTCCTTAGGACCCCCGAGCCTATTCTTGGTCTTCTTGGCTGAGAACTGGGTGGAGAATGCGACTGCAGAACCCTCTGTCACCTGACTAGTGGAATATCTCGGTAACAACAATATGCTCTCAGCAGTATGATTTTCAACAGTTATCCCCTCAAACACTTTCCAATTTCCCTTCAATTGAATTTCTCTGAAGTAAATTCATTCACTCTGAATGATCATTTCTCTAGAATGAGCAGCCTCAACTCTCTTCAATTGGAATTTCTATAAATATGCCTAGGTCTTTTGGGTCAGTTTTCATTAATTGAGCCACCTTCTATGATTCCACTTTCTTGGGGAATCATGACAAAAAATGTAGGGAGGTTTCCACCTGCAATAGTTAGAAGTGGTTTGAGGATGCTGCCACATGTCAGTTTGCTCTCCACCCAGTATCCTCCACCAATTTGACCAGTAAACACTCTTTTAACAGCTCTCCTAAGCTGTTGTCTCCTCATTTATTCATTTATAAATAAAATATTCAAAATTTACATTAAATATCCTTGACCCCACTAGGTCATCAATTACAATTTATCATAAAATTTAACATATTGTTCCTCAAATAATATAAAATTGTTTTTTGCAAAATTAGGGCATGTGACAGGGAAGGTAAAGTTCGGTGACCCGTTCTTTCGATGGTTGAGAGATCAACTCCTCATGGTGGAGGATTATGCATATGCAGGCACTGACTTCAGTGGTGACCTTGACCTACCGCTCCCACCTGGTGGACAATGGGGTGACATCGGTAAGAAGCAAAAGACCTTAAAATGGAAATAATGTTTTTTATGTTTTTGATGATTTATATTTTTTTATGTTAAGTAACGAGACTTGAATATTTTCATGTAGACGTCAGAGCAGCATTACCTAGGGGGGCTTCCCCATTGGATAGATGAGCTAGATCTCGTTTCGTACCGTAGGGTGACAATGTGACTGGGGAGTTAGAGGAAAACCTAGAGAGGTTGACCCTAGACATCCTTGATGCTTCCATTGATGACCTCCCTCTGAGGTATCAGAGACCTACAACGAGAGTACTGGGTCATTTTAGCAGACTTCTATGTAGAGTAGCCCGGGCAGTGATGTGTTACCACGAGCATCACTAGACGATGAGTGCATGATGTATCCATTGAAAGCTGATAGCTTTAGGATTTTGTATGGTGATTTTTACTTGAAATCCTACGTGCTTCAGATGAGGTCTCGTGACTTATTTTTTGTAAAACATGTTCATATATATATATATATATACATACTTTTACCTGGTGTTTATATATCTCAAATGGTGAATGTATTTTACATGAGTTTTATGTGTCTTTAATAGTTTATTTACAATGAACCAAGTTTTATTTTCATGTCATGAATGGGAAATATGCCAATCTAGGATGTAATTAGCTAATGATTCAGCAACTACATTATGTTCCCTAGGGATATGCCTATAGGTGATAGTTTCAAATGACCTTTCTAACAAGCGTACCCTCCGAAAGAGGCGGAGAAGCACATGATTCCTAATGGTTTAAACATGGTTTAGATGGAAAACCACTAGTTGTGATTCCATCAAGACTACCAAATTGTGAATATCCTGGGAGACAACTTCAGTCAAAAGACCTATGACTGCTCGATACTCGGCGATATTGTTGGTAGCGGGACCAATACAAACCGCTCTTGAACTGACCAAATCGTAAGCTGGGGAATAGAGAACCCAAGTAGCTAAGGCAAGATTCAAGGTGTGGTGACAAGCACCATCAGCGAAGCTGTAGAAAACCATCTTCTCTACACGACCAAAACATGGTGTAAACAGATACATACACTTAAACTCAAAACCATATTGAAAATACTTAAAGCACACTGAAAGTTAAGCAATATACATATATACAAGATACTATGCAAGAGAGATCTAGGCATAGTACCTCTTCAGGTACAAACCATTGCGAGGTTTCCCTAAAGGGATTCCATCGTAGTCTACAAGCTCGTAGGCCCCTTTCTCTAAAACTTTAGAAATAACGAAAGGACTATACCACATGGATTCAAACTTTCCTTTCCCTAGTTTGTCATAACTTTGATCATAAGTCAAAACTAGGTCACCCTCGTTAAAGGCACGGGGTTGGACAGATTTATCATATTGCACCTTGATGCGTTTCTTGTGTTCCTCATTAGCCAAGGAAGCATCTCTCCTAGTTTTGTCAAGGTTGTTCAAGTACAAAAATCTCTCTTCCTTTGTGGAAGTGTCTAGGAGAAGTTCGACGGTAAGTTTCAAGGATGGAATCTGACATTGAATTGACAATACAACTTCGAGTCTGTAGACAAGATGGAAAGGTGTGAAACTAGTTGTTGTTTTCACTGAAGTCCTGTAATCCCAAAGAGTGGAGAAAAGGATATGGTGCCAGTTGGATTTATGGTCTCCAACCATCCGACGAAGCATCGTTTTCAAAACTTTGTTAATGGCCTCTATCTGACCATTAGCTTGTGGATAATATGGGGTAGATTTTTCATGATCAAAACCTAGCTTGGCACTTAGTTCCTCCATCATTTGATTTTAGAAATGTGATCTGTGATCAGTAACTATGGACTGTGGGACTCCGAATCTAGCTATCACATGATTGAACAGGAAGAGAGCGACAGTCTTACCATCTTCCACATATGTAGGCATGGCCTCAGCCCACTTTGTAAAATAGTCAATGGCTACGATGATGTAACCATGCCCCCCGACTGAGGTAGGCTTACAATGCATATAATCAATCCCCCATTTGGAAAATGGGCCAATGGCAATGATTGGGTGTAGCGGAGTAGGATGAGTGCACTTTTTCGGATAAAAATGTTGACAAGGTGGGCATTTCTTAACAACCTCATGACAATATTTAAAGACTGAAGGCCAAAAATAGCTAGCCCAAAGGATTTTCTGGGCTGTAGCCATCCTAGATAAATGACCGCCACATGATCCAGAGTGGTAATCATTCAACACTTGTTCAACTTCCTCATGGGTGAGGCATCGCTAGAGAATAGAATCGATCCCACGTCTATACAAGGTGTCATTCAAGATGAGGTAGTATTTTGCGTGGTGACGGATACGGCGGTGATCGTCACGAGATAGATTTGGCTGAAATCTTTGTGTTTGGAGATAAATGAGCAAATATCCATACCATGGGTCAGTAGTTCTTATCAGGAATAGGAATTCATCCGAAAATGAATCACTGGGCCCAGATTCCATCAAAGCATAGGGAAGATCACACATGAGCTTGGAAAATACCAAGGATTTATTTGATGTGGCTTTGGAAAATTCAAGATCAAAATCCTATAGTATGACTATCCATCGGGATTACTTGACCCCGAGCACCTGATGAGTCAAGATGTAATACATAGGGTTTTGGTCTGCCAATATAGTGGTTGTGCGGAGCAAAATTTAGTGATGAATTTTTTGAACAACAATGACCGTTTCCAATGCTAATTTTTCCATGCGTGAATATCAGGTTTTAGAATCCATAAGATTCTTACTAGCATAGTAAATCACGTGCTCCTGACCTTCGGGATTTTCCTGCACCAAGACCACAGCGATGGTAGTAGTGGAGGCAACAATATATAAAAGAAATCCCTTTGAATAATCTGGGGGGTGTATCATGGGTGAATGAGTCAGAGTGTGTTTGAGATTATCAAAGGTGTGTTGGGCTTGGTCATCCCAAAAGAATGGAGTGTCCTTCTTAAGGAGATGCATATAACCATGGGTTTTATTTGCAAAATTGCACATGAAACGGTGGAGAAAATTTGCCCTCCCTTGCAAAATTTGGAGTTCGAGAATATTGGTGGGGGTTGGTAGGGCTAAAATGGTGGCAATTTTCAATGGGTCTATCCAGATGCCATCTTTAGAGACCAAAAAACCTAACAGGCATCCCGTCTCAATGCAGAAAACACATTTATGTGGATTGAGCCGTATATTATAATGACGACATCTTAGGAAAATGTCTCTAAGATGGCCAGGGTGGTCCTCCCATCACCGTGAATGAGCAGGGAGGTTGTCAAGGTACAGTTCAACAATATGTTTTATATCGTGAAACGCATAGGACATAGCATGCTCGAAAGTGGCTCCAACATTTTTTAATCCAAATGGTAACTTCTTATATGCAAAGGTTCCCCATGGGAAAATGAATTCTGTCTTGTGCTGATCGGTGGGTAATATCGCAATCTGATTATAACCAGAAAATCCATCCATAAATGAGAAGATGACACTTCCGTCACAGTTGTCAATAATCTGATCGATATGTGGAGTAGGAAAGTTGTCTTTGGGACAAGATTTATTCAAATCTCTAAAATCGATATAGACTCTAATGGTGCCATGCTTTTTATTGACAGGGACAATGTTCGATACCCATTCCATCAGGTGTATGGGATAAATAAACCCAGCTTTGAGAAGTTTCTCTATTTCAGCTTTAATAGCTGCGACCTTCCATGGATGGACTTTCCTTAGTTTTTTCCTGACAGGTTTAGTAGTGGGATAGGTTTTAATTTCATGGACCACAATGTATGGGTCTATCCCCGACATTTCTTCATAAGACCAGGCAAAAATATCATGGAATTCTTTGAAAAGTGCCTTGTATGCTTCAGATTCTTCTGCCGAGCAGTTCTTCCCAACATGAACATGATCGATGGTACCAGGCTTGGCTGATATGTCAATCGGATTTATTTGAGTAATGTTGCATAGGTTTCCTTCAGAATCTATGTCTTGAACAATATAGGAATTTGAGGGGTGTTGACAATATCAGTGGAAAATAGGGATGCAAAGTCATGGTCTACCGAACCGGTGTTGGCGAGGAACGAGGATCTATGATGGTGATCCTCCTAGATAGGCTCATTCGTATTCATGATCTCCATATTGGACTCGTCGGAAGGGAAAGTCTTAGAGAGAAAATCCAAAATAGGAAGAGATGGTTCTAACCAGTAGGGTAGGTGGTAAGGGTCCGAAGCCACCAGATGAAGTTCATCAGTGTGATCATCGGAAAGGGTTTGAATGATGTTGTCCATTTCTTCATGCAGACTCAACAAGGTGGACTCAAAAATTTGTTTGACCTTGGGCTCATAATCACATGACACAATCATATTTACTATGGCTGTGGATGTGTTAGGAGGAGTGGATGGAAAAATCCCCATAAGGGATGAATCCTTCAACATGCCTACCCCAATCAAATGGTAAGGGGGAGGGGACTGGACTAACATAGGGATGTTGTTATCTGTATAGGTAGTAACATCTGGCGTATAGAAATCAAGTTGGTCAATGGTGACAATTCTCCCTAGATGTCGAAATTGGACTGTTCAAAATACCGTCGAAGCGACAGCAGTCATGGCGTAAAACAAATTTCTTCCTAGAAGTAGGTTGTAATCTAACGGGGTATCTACTACTTATACTTGAATAGAAACAGTTTTTCCCCCAAGCTCGACTGCAAGGGCTGATATGAGACCATGGGACTGGAAACCTCATCCATCAAAGGATTTCAGAGTTTTAGGTGATGTTACAAGCTCGAGAGGGCCGATAGCTTTCCAATAAGACAGGGACAAAACTGAAGTTGAAGCTCCTTCGCCTAAGACAGTTCTAAAGAATTTCTTTCCGACTACTTTCTTGATGATTTGGAAAGCATGTTTGTGAGGTAGTCTAGACTTATAGTTATCAACATTGAAATGAATCAAATTAGTATTGTCCGGGTCTAAAGCTCCTAACGCAGTTAACAGGTTTTTTGCGTTGTGTAGGACAACTTTGGAGTACTTCCAAGGTAGACATTGCACATGGTGCCCAAGCGAGATCTTCAACTACATTATAAAATTGAGCAGTTGGGAATAAGGGTTAAAAATAGCCTTCCTAAGAGTAATCTTGGGTGGACGCAAAACCATGTCGAGAGTAGGTTTCTCGATGATTAGGGGGATGGTAGACGAGGATTCGGGAGAACCAGTAGAGGGATATTTTCATGAAGAAGAATTGTCTTATTTCTTGTCTGCGGGTTTGCCATAACTCTAACTTTGAGTTTTCAAACTAATGGTATCCGAGGACATCATGCGAACTTCCTATGAAGAACTAGAGTTTCCCTGATTAGACATGTGGTCTATTAGTTGTTGTTGAGAGGGAAAAGGATCCATGAGAACTGCGGGTGTGGGATTTGTTTTAAAAATTGGGTGATTTCGTCCCGACGGGGACACTCTTTTGTGAAATGGTCACCTCCACATAGCAGACATGGATATTTTGCTTTTCTTTTCCCTTTATCATTATCATTGGTGGTTGGTTTTGGATTCTCCTGTTGGTTTCCAGGTTTTTTGTTTTGAGCTTTACCCTTCTTTTTATTATTGCTAGGCATTTGAATACTTTGAATAGAATTGACCTCGGCAGAAACCTTGGGATTCGAAGGAGTAGGGGTGGTAGTCTGGGGTTGCTTGGCAGGTTTTGCTACTGACAGGGACTGGATTGAACTAACAATCCCATCAACATGGACTTCTGCTGGTGGCTTTGCGGGATCGGTGCTTGGGCGAGGAGCTTAAGGAATCAAGTCATACAAAGTTCCAGTCTGGGAATAGACCAAGTCCAGATATTTGTTGATGTATTTGTAACTTTGGAATGTATTCATTTATGTATCTTATGTCCTGTACCCTGATGTTTATTCCAATATGTGTCTGTAATGTAATTGAGTCATGTCATGGCCCAATGTTCCGATCGGGAGGATCTATAATGTAAACAAGTCATGTCAAGTCATTGTGGGTAACCCTCCTATTGTTCAAGGGTTAAAGTCCCCGCAGTTCCAGGGCACTAGGGTTATTAGACTCACCTAGTGAAGTTGGCCCTAGTTGGGTTTAGTTAAGTTGAGAATTAGTATAAATAGAGAGCTAGCCTTTCTATTTGATACACACTCACTCACACTCAGTTGTAGCACATAGCTGAGGAAGAAGAAGACACTGGGGCTAGGAAGAAAGAGGTTACTGTTGTCGGGAGATCATCTTACTGTTTTGGGCTTTTCTATTTGGTGCTGATTCTATCTCTGAGGAAGTTGCAGGGTTTTCTCCATTTATGGTTTCCCTGAGGAAAAAAACTATGTTCATTGTCTCTTGTGTTTGATTGCTGTGCTTATTATTCTCTCAGTTAAAGATCCTAATATAATGCTAGCTTAATGTTAAAAATATAACATGGTATCAGAGCTAACCTGAGAAGAAGACACTGTACAGCTGCGGGAACTAGGGCTTCCTATTTTTTGGATCTCTCTCCACATATTTTCAGCAAAAGAAGGTTGGAATAACTCTCCTCCCTAGGGCGCATCTTTCTATCGAAGCATAATCCAATTTTGAGGTTTTTCAGTTTTGGACCCGACACTATTGCCAGAAATTAGGGCTTTTCACAGAAGTGGAATTTTTCAGTGAGCCCAGGCTTGCATTGATATCCTCCCCAAAATCGAAGTTAGGGATAAAATTCAAAGCATTTGGTTGGACAGAACTCCAGGAAAGAAAAACCCTAATCTGCTCTTGAACCAGCCCTGCAGAATTTCAGCTCCAAATCCAGATCCAACATCTTGACCTGGTAAGATCTAAATCTTTTGTATTTCCATTTGAGGTTCTTAGTTAATATGTCTCATCATACCAAGCTTGATGAAAAGCTTGAGGGAGCTGATAACTTCTAATCCTGGAAGTATAGGATCTCCCTGGTCCTGGAAGAGAATGAGTTGGACTCCTACATAAATGAGGAGATTCCAATTCTATAGGGAGATGAGGATAAGGACTTACACAAGAAGAAGTTGGTTATGGAAAAGAGGATCATTGCAAATTCAATCAAGGATCACCTCATACCACATGTGTCCTCCCTAAATACACCTAAAGCTATGTTTGATGCCCTAACCAAATTGTTTGAAGGAAAGAACATAAACCAGAAGATGACCTTGAGGAACCAGTTGAAGAATGTAAAGATCCAAAATGTAGAAACCATTCAATCTTACTTTACAAGGGTTTCTCAAATCAAGGAACTATTGGAAGCAGTAGATTAAGAAGTGGAGAATGCAGAGATTGTGATGACCACCTTGAATGGTCTCCCTAGGACATGGGACTCTTTCATTCAAGGGATCTGCGCCAGAAAAAGTTAGTCAAGTTCAACAGACTGTGGGAAGAATTCTCTCAAGAAGAATCTCGGATAGCAGCTTGAGAAGAGAAGATGGGAAGTGGAGATCAAGATCTCACAGTACAATCCAAGAAAACCAGATCTAGCCATCACAGAAGTAAGTACTCTAATCAAAGGAATAACTTTTAGAAATCCTAGAGATAAGTCTAAGTTCATTTTCTATACATGTGATGAAAGAGGACACTTTGCTAGAGATTGTCCTAAGAACAAAAGTAGCTCTCACAAGAAGAAGGGAAACAAGAGAAGACATCATGCTCATGCTGCAGAGGATGATGAAAATTCCACAAAGAGAATCAGACAAGTTAGTGATGATTCTTCAAGTGATGAAGAATATGTTCTGATTTCCGCTCTCATGGGAACTATCACACATGGCAGTAATGATTGGCTTATAGACAGTGGTACTTCCAAGAACATGACAGGATTCAAGGAATCCTTTATGAAATTATCTAAACATGAATCACCTCACAAGGTGAAACTTGGAGATGACTACCAGTATCCAATAAAAAGTAGTGGGGAATCCTCCTATAAACTAGACTCTGGAAAGTCTATCAAGATGAAAGATGTATTGTTTGTACCTGGAATAAAGCAGAACCTCCTCTCCATATTTGAATTAGATGCAAAAGGAATGAGGGTTGCATTTGTATATGGCCAAGTCCTCATGTGGCCAAAAGGAAAGTCTTTCGATGATGCAGTAGTGATTGGAGAACAAGAAGGAGGACTATACAAATTATAGGGCCAACTAGAACAAGCCTTGGTTCATGACTCAGTAGAACCAAATGAGCTTTGGCATAGAAGACTTGCACATGTGAATTACAGAGCACTACAACTCGCAAGCAATGCTGTTGAAGGTCTCCCAGAAATGCAAAAAAAACATGAAGGTGTATGCAAAGGATGTGCGAAAGGGAAGAACACAAAGAAGACATTTCCAAGTATTGAGAGCAAGGAAAAAGGAATCTTTGAAATCATCCACTCCGATGTATGCGGTCCAATGTCATCTAGTTCACTAAGTGGGTATGCATACTATGTTTATTTTATTGATGATTTTTCTAGGAAGACATGGATCTACTTCATGAAGAACAAAGATGAAGATGAAGTATTCAACAAGTTCAAGGAATTCAAAACCTTGATCGAGAACCACACTGAAAATAAGATCAATACTTTTCGATCAGATAATGGCAGAGAATTCACATCAAATGAATTCAAATAATTGTGCAAAGACACAGGGATTAAGAGGGAGTTGTCAACTCCATATAATCCACAACAGAATTGGATTGCAGAAAGGAATAATAGAACTATCATGGAAGTTGCAAGAGCAATGCTTCATGATCAAGATATTCCTATGCATCTTTGGGAAGAAGCTTCCAGAACAACAATGTATGTACAGAACCGTACTCCACATAGAGTACTCGAGAACAAGACTCTTGAAGAAGTCTTCTCTGGCAAGAAACTAGAAGTCAACCATCTTAGAATATTCGGCTCTCCTATGTACATACACATTCCGAAAGAAAAGAGGATGAAGTTAGATCCTTCAGGAAAGAAGGGTATATTTGTGGGGTACTCTGAAAGCTCGAAGGCTTACAGAATATACTTCCCAGGGTTCAAGAAGATTGACATCAATAGAGATATAAAATTTGACGAAGATTCATCCTACATCAAATCCAGGAAGAAACCGAATAAAGAACCTGAAGAAACAAGAGAACCCAGAATTCATGACACAATCATGAACGAAGAAATTCAAGAAGAAGATCGAGAATTTGAAGAACCTCAAGAACATGTAGATCCACCTCTGGAGAAGAATCCTCATAAGAGGAAACTTGCTTGGGTACGTTAAATTATCCAAGGTGCAGAAAGATATGGAGCTTAAGAAGAAACACCTAGATAAAGAAAGAGAACTAGATCTTGCTCTAGTTGCGTAGCCTTACTACGTGACATTATTGATAAAGAACCTTCCAACTATGAAGAAGCGGAAGAACGTAAAGAATGGAAGGATGCTATGATCGAAGAGTATCAATCGAGCATGAAGAATGATGTTTGGGATATTGTCCCAAGACCAAAAGGGAATTCCATTGTAACTTCCAAATGGATCTACAAGATCAAGCATGCTGCAGATGGCGGCATTGAGAAATATAAAGCTATATTTGTGGTTCGTGGTTTCTCTCAGAAAGAAGGAAAATATTATGAAGAAACCTTTGCACCTGTATCTAGATACACTTCCATCAGATCAGTACTTTCTCTGACTGCAATGATGAAATGGAAGATACACCAGATGGATGTCAAGACTGCTTTCTTGAATGGTGTAGTAGGAGAGGAAGTGTATGTGGAACAACCACTTGATTTTGAGACACATGACAGGGAGTCTCATGTGTGCAGATTGAAGAAAGTCCTGTATGGTGTGAAATAGGCACCCAAGACATGGTATGGTAGAATTGATGGTTTCCTATCCAGTTTATGCTTTACCAAGAGTAAAGTAGATTCAAACATTTACTACAAGGTTGAAGATGGCAACCCAGTGATACTCCTGTTGTATGTGGATGATCTGTTTGTAACAGGTATGGATGGGTTGACTGCTGATACGAAGAGGAAACTTGCTGCCGAGTTTGAAATGAAATACTTGGGCATGATGCACTATTTATTAGGCATGGAGGTGTGGCAGAATGTGGAATGAGTCTTCCTTGGACAAGGGAAGTATGCAGTAGATATTCTAAAGAGATTCGGGATGATGGACTACAAGGCCATAACCACACCTATGGCATTGAAACTGAAGCTATTGAGTGATGCTTCATCAGAAGCGGTTGATGCTATGATGTGTCACCAAATGATTGGGTCCTTGATGTACCTGGTGAACACGAGACCAGATATTTGCTTTGCTGTGAACACCTTGAGCTAGTTCTTGACAGATCCGAGACATTTTCACTTGATTGCTACAAAGCATATTCTGAGGTAACTGAAGGGTATAGTTTATTATGGGCTCATGTACGAGGTGAATCAGAAGACTAACATAGAGGGTTATGTTGATTCAGATTGGGTAGGAAGTGCCATTGATAGGAAGAGCACTTCAGGATGTTGCTTCAGTATGGGATTAGGTGTGATCTCTTGGTTTAGCAGGAAGCAATCCTGTGTGGCACTGAGTACAGCTGAAGCAGAGTATGTTGCAGCTTGTTCAACTAGTTGTGAGGAAGTATGGCTGAGGAAGCTACTATCTGATTTATTTGATCTCCAGATGGATGCTACTTGTATATTTTGTGACAACCAGAGTTGTGTGAAGTTGTCAGAGAACCCAGTGTTCCATGACAAGTCAAATCATATCGAGATCAAATATCACTATATCAGGGATATAGTGCAGAGAGGAGCAGTGAAGCTCCAGTATGTTGCGACAGAAGAACATATATTTGATGTATTGACAAAGCCATTGGCTAGAGTGAAGTTTTATTACTTCAGGGAGAAGCTTGGTGTTCTCCAGATCAAGGTTCCATTCAAGGGGAAATGATGAGACCTAGATCCATTCTGACATGGGACACGATTAAGTTCCTTCCATGGTCATATGTAAGGGTTGAGCCATTCTGTCATGGTGAGAGGATTTAGGTTCCTTCCATGTCAGATGTGAGTGCTGAGCCATTTTGATATGACTGTAGGATTGGTTCCTACATGATCAGATGTAAGGGCTGAATACCATTCTTGGAATGGAGGCACCTAGTCAGTTACCAGGAATACTTAGTCTGGGATTGAGGGTCGTTCTGATATGACTGTAGGATGTAGTCTTACATGATCAGATGTGAGTGCATGGCCATTTTGATGTGATTGAGGGATGTATCCCACTTGATCAGATATAAGGGCTGATGCCATTCTCTGGGAGAATGGAGGAACCTGGTTAGTTACCAGGAATCCTCAGTCTGGGACTGAGATCCCTTTCGATGTGATGTGTTTACACATGGTCGAATGTAAGTGCAGAGCCTTTCTGACAGGATGAGGTTGGATATAAGTGCTGAGCCATTCTGGCACGATGTGTTTACACATGGTCAGATTTGAGTGTTGTGCCTTTTCGACAATATGGGGTCAGATGTAAGTGCAGAGCCTTTCCGACAAGATGAGGTCGGATGTAAGCACTAAGCCATTCGGGTGCGATGTGTTTACACATGGTCAGATGTGAGTGCTGGGACTTTTTGACAAGATGAGGTCAGATGCAAGAGCTCAACAGGCCTTTCTGACTTAGGGTCAAATATAAGTGCTGAAGACCTACATGAAGGGTAGGCCTACAACCAACATGAAAAAGGGCTGGCTCTGTAGAACTTCCTGTGATGAGAATAATCGAGATAGCACCGTTTTGAGATAGCATGTGATGATGATCCAGACTTGATGATGATCCGGATCAAGTGATGATCCAGATGTGATGATGATCCATATCAAATGATGATGACCCGGCAGTGATGATCCAGTAGTCGTGATGATCCAGATCCCATGATGAAGAAGACTTGAAGAAGAAGATGACTTAGAAGATGAATTGAAGAAAAATAAGACTCGAAGACTTGACTACTTGAAGATGAAGAATACTTGAACACAAAGAAGACTTGAATACTCGAAGATGAAGATGAAGAGATGATCCAGTTGATACAGAGAAGAAGACTAGTGCTGAAAATTGTGTCGAAAGAATACCTTCCTAGTTAAGAGGGAGTGTTGATGTATTTGTAACTTTGGAATGTATTTATATATGTATCTTATGTCCTGTACCCCGATTTTTAATCTGGGATGTGTCTGTAATGTAATTGAGTCATGTCATGCCCCGATGTTTTGATCGGGAGGATATATAATGTAAACAAGTCATGTCAAGGGGTAACCCTCCTATTGTTCAAGGGTTAAAGTCCCCACAGTTTCGGGGCACTAGGGTTATTAGAATCACCTAGTGAAGTCGGCCCTAGTTGGGTTTAGTCAAGTCGGGAATTAGTATAAATAGAGAGCTAGCCTCTCTATTTGATACACACTCACTCACACTCAGTTGTAGCACATAGCTGAGGAAGAAGAATACACTGGGGCTAGGAAGAAAGAGGTTACTACTGTCGGGAGATCATCTTACTATTTTGGGCTTTTCTATTTGGTTCTAATTCTATCTCTAAGGAAGTTGTGGGGCTTTCTCCATTTATGGTTTCCCCGAGGAAAAACACTGTGTTCATTATCTCTTGTGTTTGATTGCTGTGCTTGTTATTCTCTCAGTTAAAGATCCTAATATAATGCTAGCTTAATGTTAAAAATATAACAATATTGGGCTCGACTAATGGCTTGCTCTTCAGTAATGGTACCACCCATAGCCACATCTCAAGAAATCGGAGGCAACAAAGATTTAGTAAACCAATCAGCTAATAACTGATCCGGAATAGGAGCCTTAATAAGTCTTCTCCGCCTTCTCCACTCATGGATATGATCGGATATGTGGGTGGAGGTGTTCTGTCACAGAGAAGTTAAGATATCAGTACTCGTTTCATAACGGATAGGAAGCTGAAAGTGCGTAAGAAATACAGTTTCCAATGAGCCAAAATCCACAAACGAATGTTGCAGAAGTTCAATGTACCATTTCATGGCTATACCCGTCAAAGTTCACTGAAAGAGTCTTAAATGAACTGAATCATCCATAAGGGAGTTTGAAGAACACCACAGATGGAATGTCATGACATGGTTTTTTGGATCGTCTCCCTGCTTCCCATCGAACTTCAGAATGTCCGATGGAAACTTTACCAGAATGGAAGGCCACGAGGGGTTATGTCGAATGGGTCATTAATCAACTTGGACAAATCAGGCAAGTCCAAAGTTGCTAGGAAAGGTAACTGATGATTAGACTGAAAATAGACTGGCAATAGACTGGCAATAGCACATACTAGTAATATTGATATGGCATATAAGTACCAGTAAGACCGTAAGTAGACTGATAGATAGGTTGTTGTGATGAATAACTACTAGAATATCCACTCGCAGGGGGTTGATTTTTGGGATCAGGACCGTTAGGACCACCGGGGCCTTCGGGAGGAGGACCACCAGGAGGCAGACCACCAGACCCTTCGGGACCTCTAGCAGGTAAAACTATGGAGCCATCGAAACCACTAGGAGGAGGGCCCTCTCGGACCATTAGGCCCCCCAAGGGGAGGACCTCCATAAGGCATTCCTCTGGCACCTCCTGCAGTATGTATAGGTATCCCCCCCATAGCTGGCATGTAGGACCCTTTAGGTTGCCCCCATGGTGTGAAAGTATTACTAGGATATGGAATTCCAACATAAGGAATTCCTGTAGGCTTGGGTGGATAATTAATGTTTCCTACAGGTACTTGATTTTCTATATAACCATAACCCCAATAGGTTTGATTGGTTATAGGTTGTGCCTCCAAGGGCTGACCTGAACTGGATGGGGGTTTAACCACATTTGTGTGGGTAGGAGGGACATAAAATATAGATTTCTCTATAATAGATGTCTATCCTTGACTAGGTATAATTCCGGTAGCAGATAACATAGGTCGTGTTGGGGGTTGCCCCCCGATACTAGAAGGTAATGATGAAACAGGAATTGAATGTTGAGCCCCAGGTGCGGAATACCTGGGAGGATTAGGAACAGACATAGTATGGGAGGTGGTGGGGTTGGAAGTTTGACCTAGATTAGGTGGAGTCACTATGCGATCTAGAATCGATTCAATGGGTCTCATAGAATCGACAAGTGAACGATATCCCACAGGAACATCTGCAGAACATGATGGTGGTGTGCCCAATATGTCATCTATTTTTTTTTCAATCTCCTATGCATGGAGAATAGCTGCCTAGTATTGTCTACATTCTTCTTCATCTAGTGAAACTTCTTCAGAAAAGTTTAAACTGGTGTCAAATGAGGCAATGGCTTGTCCTATAGAGGTGTCCCAAAATGGAGCATTTGTTGGGCTATAGGGCAGACCCGGGTTATACCATTAACTTCGCACCAACAAAAGACCCACAGTGTTGGCCCTTTTGGCAACAACCTGCGAACAGGTTGCAGTCTCACCCGAAACAACTATGGGGTGCCGCAGAACCAGGTTTCTGCAAGCAGAAGAGGGATATTACTGTACCTTTAGCCTTTACCAAATTATAATCATACAATACAGAGCTTCGACTATACTTATATAACTTTGCAATTAGATAAACAACAGTTACTTGCTTAACCCTTAACTGGGAATTCACAGCAAAGTTATTATTTAGCAGTGATCTTACTTATCAATGCATAAAGAACATAACAGAAACAACACAAAAGAACCACAACACAAGATATAACGTGGTTCACCCCCAGTGTAGGGGTTACGTCCACAGAACTGTGTTTATTCAACTCTTTACAAAAACCACAGTTCTGATCTGCGCACTCAACTGCAGATCCCTTCAAGTCCTCAAAGCCGCACACACAGTTGCAGGCCTCTGCGCACACAGCTGCAAATCTTCTTAATCACCCAAAAACCCTCTGCGCACAAAGCTACAGAGGTCGTCCACGCACACAACTGGGACTTAACCTTTCTTACAATCAAGCATTAGCTTCACATCAATTCATCTTACATCAAAAGACTAAACTGACTTCTTTACAAGAGTGCTTATTTATAGTGCACTTATTACAAAACCATGGGCTTAAACCATGGGCACCCCGAACCCTAAACCATGGACTTAAACCATGGTTTTATTAAAAAAAGAATGTTTTTACTCACCCTCGACACCCCTAAGACTATTTTGAGTCGCAACTCCGCTTACAAACTTCCATAAAAACCGCGGAGTTATCAAAATTAGGGACCGTTAAGGTGCGCTCCCCAACAGGTCCCTATGACTCACCAGTGTCCCGTCCCGGGACACTCTGCTGCTTTTCTGGTGGGAGAATCTTGTTGGTGAAGACAGAAAACGGCTTGCTACGGCTACATAATCGTCCCTTCTGCTACTGCTACCACAACTGCGACTTGCTTGATCCTTCATCCTTTCATCCTTAGTAGAATACAACCATCTCTTATGCTGTTGTCTGCCTTCGTCATATTTATGGTGGTAATGGGGGTCATTGGGCCATTTATCAGTGACCCCATCCTTCGAACTGCCTCCCGTTCATGTCCTATCGAACATTTGACCATCCACAACTTTGGGTCCTTAACAGGAAGTGACCTTGTGTTTGCATGCCACTGTAATTTTGCATAAGACAAATAGCATGCATCCATTCTTCAGGAACCTCCTGAGTCTTTCCTGAGGGGTTGTGCCTTTCTTCGTTCCACTTAGAGAAAAATTCTTCCTTAAATTTATTTCTGGTTGATTGTATCTGCATTGGCTGCTTTGGCACTGGAGACGCCTCCTCGCAAGGAGGATTGCTCATAAGGTTCTGCAGACCTCTCTCCCTGAACTCTCGTAACAATTCCTGGACTTCGTGATCATTCAACATGGTGCTAACTGTAAACTCAAAGAAGTGCAAGATGCAGGAGTCGGAGGCCGGTGTAGCTTCTTATAGAATCCCGCAACAAAATCTGTCATCATGGTGCATTAATGACGCCAAATCTGATGGAAGGGCGGTAAATCCGGTCCACACGACGCTATATTTTCCCAAAATCTCATCATGACAGGCAGTTCACGTGCCGACGCTGCCAAGTTGAGTTTGTCCTATTAGTCACAATTTAGGCTGCGACACACCTTTCTTCTTCGACACAACCACTAACTTTAACTTTTCCTCAATGAGTACCCTCGACATAATATTCACCTTCGACCCATCCTGAATTACATGGCAACCAAACTTCAACCTTCAGACTTTGACAGTCTTCAACACTTCGTAGCTTTGAGAACAACTTCATTATAGTCTAGTACCCAATTCCAACTGTTCTTGGTACTTAGACTATCCTTCTTGCTGTTACTTCTGGTTAAGGGGTCTCGGTTTGTCCCTGTACTTTTTTAACCTACTTCCATTCACCATGGAAGGTATAATTTCTCCATTCAATTTAGCTAACTGGACTTCACCACCATCAGTAACTCTCTGTACTATGGATGGTCCTTTTCAATGTGTCTTGAACTTCCCCAGGAATTTCATGAATTTACTGTCATATAAGAGCACAAGATCACCATTCTGGAACTGCTTCTTCTTAATGTGTCTATCATGCCATGATTTTTCTCTAGCTTTCTGTACTTGCTGCTGGAACCCTGCAATGAATCTGTCCTCTTCAAGTTCTAGTATATTTTCCAGCCTTTCTTTCATCATATCTGGGTCATCCATCTCTATGAAAGAAGATATTGTGAGGCTAGGAACAATGTACTCCATGGGCATGACTGCTTCTTGTCCATAAACCAACCTAAAAGGTGTATGGTCTGTCAACTTCTTGCATGTGGTTCTATAAGCCCATAGTACTGCTGGAATTATAAGAACCCAATCATTTCTGTTAGCATTGCAAACCTTCGTCAGAGCTTGTTCAAGGATCTTGGTAAAGGCTTCGACAGTTTCATTTGCTTGAGGATGATAGGCAGTACTTTTCTGATGATATACTTGAAATTATTTAGTCAATACTTCAATAGTCTTATTTAAGAAATGTGATCCTTGATCACTCATAATAATTCTAGGACACCCAAATCTTGACAAGATGTTATCGAAGATAAACTTCGCGGTTGTAGCAGCACTACAGGTCTTGACTGGTTGAGCTTCGGCCCAACGAGCAAGGTAGTCAGTTGCTATAATAATGTATCTTGCTTCGGATTTCTTCGCAGGGGGATTGATAGGTCCAACAAAATCAATAGCCCACTTGTCAAAGGCTTGTAAATTTACCTGTGGAACTAGAAGCATATCGTCCCTCCTAGATGGTTTACCTGTCCTCTGACAGATGTCACAGCTATGGCAATATTCTCTTGCATCCTTATGAATTGTGGGCCACCACAACCCGGCTGTCGGAATCTTTTGTGTTGTAGCTTTCCCGGCGTAATGACCTCCTGCTGCACCAGAGTGTGCCTCAACCAAAATTAATGGCTTTTCATGCTCTAGGATGCATCTGCGCAGTATTTCATCCGGTCCCATCTTGTATAGCTGTCCTTCTATTAAGTTAAATTCGGCTGCTCTAACCACCAGCTGTTTCTTCTGCTGCGTTGTCATTTCAGCGGGTGCAAAACCTATAGACAAATACTGAACAATATCCTGGAAATAATCATCAACCATCTGGATGGAAAACTACTAGGCATCAGGAAGACCTTCATCCAAACTAATGGGATCTTCTCCTAACTCGAGCCTCTACAAGTGGTCAGGGCCTAGCTTCAGTCTTCCAGGTTTGACTATGATCTCAAAGTCATATTCCTAAAACAGAATCAACCATCTGCATATCCTTCCACCTAGCACAGGATTTTTAACCAAATTCTTCAAAGCAGAGTGGTCAGTGAACATCTTAAAATGAGATCCTAACAGATAATGTCGAAACTTCTGCAATGCATAAACCATAGCTAAACCTTCTCGTTCTATAGTAGTATAATTTTTTTTCTGCTGTGGACAATTTTCTACTTGCAAAAGAAATAGGGTGATCAATATTAGCTTCACCTGACTGAGCCAATACTATACCCAGAGCAATGGAGGATGCATCGACATGCACATGAAAATCCTTATTCCAGTCAGGGAATACTAAGATAGGGGCAGTGACCATATTTTCCTTCAAAATATCCAATATTGCTTGACACTCAGGTGTCCATTCAAACTTAATATCTTTCTTCAACTGCTTTTCCATAGGGGCTGTTATCTGGGCATATCCTTTAATGAATTTCATGTAATATCCAGTATGACCAAGCGTAGTGCGCAGTTGTTTAACAGACCTCGGAGGTGGTAGGTTCACAATAATGGCTATCTTTGTAGTATCCATCATCAATCCTTGCTTACATACAATGTGACCTAGCAGAATTCCAAAAGGGGCACAGAAGATACACTTTTTCAAGTTCAAGGAAATCTAATGCTGTCTACA
>LPNX010331144.1:197141-215054 GCA_001517045.1 Pseudotsuga menziesii
AGCATAAGTTTTAAACTAGCTATGTGGTCTTTTAATAACCCGAAGATAGTCCAATCATCAAAATAAACTTCTAAGAATTTATGTATGAATTCCTTAAAAGCAGAGATGACTACTCTAGAAAAGATGGCGGGTGCATTCTTCAATCCAAAAGGCATAACTATATACTGGAAGGATCCCATTTCTGTAGCGAAGGTTGTCTTATGTCGATCTTCTGGAGCAATTCTAATCTAATGGTAACCTGAAAATCCATCAGTAAAAGAGTACACTTCTTGACCTCCAACATTGTCTAAAACTTCATTTGTAAAGGGAGTGGGGAAAGGATCATGCAAACAGGCATCATTCAGCTTCCTCATATCGACACAGATTCTGATTTCTTCCTTAGTCTTCTTTTCTTGCACCACCATAGGACTGACCCATTCGGACTCTTCAACAGGCTCAATGATTCCTGCAGCAAGCATCTTATCCAACTCCATTCATACTTTTTCCTTATACTTAGGGTTCAGCCTATAAGGGCGCTGTTTCACAGGCTTCGCATCAGGTTTCAAAGGGATCTTTATCACTCATATATCACCAAGGATACCTTTCATCTCTGAGAACTTCGTCGGAAATAGATCCTAATATTCATGGAGAAGTTGGGTCACCTTGCTTACCATTTCGTCATCCCAATAATCTCCAATGGTAGCATACTTAGGGTTTTCTTCTGACCCAATGTTTACGGTCTGCGTCTTCAGGGGTTGAGTCACTTTAGGTGCTTCAACTGCTGGTCCATGTACTTCGCAGTGTCCTTCTGACTTGGGAATGTTAATGTTGTGCAGATCGTCATCCTCGTCAATTGCGAGGTTATAACATTCTACTGCATTGGCTTCCTGTTCCTTCCAATTAGGTTGGTATTCTGCTATTTCTTGATCATCAAATACTTTAGTATGGATCAACCTAACAGCTGCGTCCAAAGCAGGAGAAACCTCATTAATAGAAAATGTCAGCACAAAACTATCAACAAGACTATCCCAACTTACAGTACCATGGCGAAGCTCAACCTCCGCATACTAGTTCTTTGCTATAGGTTCCAGGGTGTGCACAAACCTATGTACCCATTCTTCATGAGGTACATGCTTCCAGGATTCGTAGCATTGCTCCAAATGTCCCTGAGGACTGGTCATACCATTAAACCTGCTTTGTACCTCCTGAGGTTGGTCCCTGAATCTTAGGCAAAGGGACTTCTGGCACGCTTCCCAACTATGAATGTACTTTTTGTGACCATTCCACCATCTGGCCGCTGTGGCTCTGAATGCTGAATTCAGAGTCTCCATTTTCTGTGAGTTCGGTACCTACTCTGAGAACTGCACAATAAATTCTTCTGGGTCTGTCGAACCATCAAAAACAGGTATGGTTTTGGTCTGTGAACTAAGCCATATGAGGGACTTGGTAATTCTTGCACATCGATGTCCATGTAGCTCATACAGTCTATTCTTCCAATTCTCTAGGCCATCATCTGAATCTGTCATGCAGGAGCTGTTACACTGCCAATCCATGATATATTTGGTAGTAGGATCAACATAATCTTCTTCCTTCACTGTGATATTGTAGATATGGTCCAGAACAACCTGGTCTTCATCTCGTACGGGCTCTGTGTATCTCGCTCCTTGAGAAGGATCCAATGGGACTATGAATCTCAGTCCTTTCCCTTCGAAAGTCATCTGCCTCTTCTTCAGGTTGATTACTGCATCATTATCTATTGCCCATTCAATTCCTAGCAGTGCAGGATAGGGGTTGCTTTCATCAATTATTTCAATTACCTCAAAGTCTGCTAAGGTACTGACTCCATCAATATCTACTGATACACTAGGGAGTCTTCCTAGGGGCACAATCTTCTGCTGATTGGCTAATCTCAACTGTATAGGGGACCATTCCAGAGTAGGTTTTCCCATTTGTTCCCATGTATGCTTAGTTAAGACATTTACTTCTGATCCTAGGTCAAGATGACATCAGTCATGTCATATTCTCCTATCTGAGCATTCAATCTCATTTCCCTACCAGTTCTTCTGACTCTATGAACAGTTTTTTCCTTACCAAAACTTCGCTGAGGTTCGCAAGAAGCAATAACTTTCTGCAACTCATTTAAAGCATTATGATTTCTCAAGAGCTTCATACAACTCTGTAAAAAGGAGGACAGTGTACTTACTTTATCTGTCGAAGCTTCTTGTGGCTACGACTGCTGCTGAGGTTGTTCCGCAGGTACTACTGAGGTTTTGGGGTCAGCAAAGCCTCTCTTGGCTTCCATAAATGTCTCTTTTTCTCTTTCGACATCAAATTCTGGGATTTTTTCTGGGGCCTTACGAACCCAAGCCTCGGCAGGCTGTTTCTCCTTGTTCTTCACTTCCATCGTAGCTCCACTCCTGGTAACAAAATTAATGGCTGCGACAGGTCTTTGCTCCATAAGAATCAACTGAATATTCTGAGTAGGGGCACTATTTCTTTCTTGAATCTTCACGATCAGCTGCAGGCATTGCTCAATCACATGGTCAACAACTCTGCAATATAGACATGTCATAGTTGGGTTCCAAAAGTCTCTAGCTAGATGTCATGCTTGGTTACAGTTATAGCACACCACCTCGCCTCGTCCTCTACCAGCCATACCACCACGACCATGACCTCCAAAAGTTCTGCGACTTGATGTACTACCACAGTAACCATATCCATCATTGCCTTGGCCATCATTTTGTACCTGATAAGCATCATAAGTGCGTTCTCTCATGAGGTCAAAGTTGCGACACTCATCTTCATTGTGTCCCATTGACTTACATAATTTACAATAAGGGTTCTTAGGGACTTGCACATACCTTTACAGAAGATAGCAGTCTTCAGGTCGATGCTGGCCAGTTTTCCTACAGAGCTCACAATATAGAACACTAGGGTTGAACGGGTTTGGTGCACCAGTATTCAGGAAATTTCTTACTGCAGGACACTGTTCCTTGTCGTGACCCTCTGTCCGACATCGTGTACACCAAACCTCTTCGTGACTAGCTTTCCATTTTTTCATATCGCGCAGCTCCAGAGCCATCGCTGCCAACTGCGCTTGTATTTGAGCGATACCAGAATTATCTTCGACAGGGGTTGTTTCAAGCTTCATAGCGATTTCCAGAGCCTCCTGCTGATCCGCAACCTTCTGTTGCATGAGTGGAGTCCTGATGTGCGGTAACAAAGTTGCGATGAACCATTCCTTATGCTACGCTGGTCCAATAGTGAAACTAACTTGATCTAGCAGAACTTTGAACCTCTGATCAAAGTCCCACACTAATTCTCCTCGCCTCTGCTGGATTTCCTTTAGCTCAGTGATACACTGTGACTCTGATTTAGGCTTCTTAAATTCCTTTATCATTGCTGCTTTTATATCAGCCAAGACATGGTTCTGAGTACTGGAAAACTTCATGAACTAGGTCAAGGCACGGTCTCTAAAAGAAGTAACTAGCTGCTCTCTTCTTGTATCTTGATCCGTAATGTTCTTAGCAGTCCATACTACTTCGCATAAGAATCAGAACTGTTCTGGATCCTCTGATCCAGTTCCTTTGAAAACAAGGAGCTTAATGTCGTCATTCATATGGGCCATCACGGATCTAGGGGGGGAGGAAGGGGGACTGGTAGTAGGCGAGGGGGAACTTACTGGGGTAGACTGACCTACGACAGGAATACTCGGGCTAGGGTTAATTTCAGACTGCGACGGGTTCTCAGGGATAATAGGTCTTCACTGCGGGGTTACCGAAGGGTTTCCAACAGAAGGGTTTTCTTAGGGCTTTGAGGCTGCTGGACTTACGGGGTTAGACTCGGTATTCTGACCTAGGGTATAGGACTCAAAATTTCTCTTGTACCTTTTTCCACTTCGCAGCAAACCACTTTGCTCGTCGACGGTACTTTCACTTGCAAACATAGATTAGTAATACTAAATCTAATAGTCTGATTTAATGAGCAATATACCTTTTTCAGCCAATAGCATTTTAATTCTCAAATTAAATGAATTCAAATACTTACCCCTTGGTCCTTGGAAAAACTATCGTTCGGCTTCGTTGAAGGACGTACTTGTGTCAATGGTGAACTCCGTCACAAATGATTCAAGGGTTCGCGTTGTCCAGAAATCAACAGCTTGAGATATCTCGTTGTTCACCCTTTTCAATATATTAATTCTTGTGGGGGTCCAGTCAGGAAACTAACCTTCTTGGAAGTTCGTCCTTCTCTCTGTCAACCTGGATAACCACTGGTGCAACTCTATGTGGATACTACCAAATAAAATTTCATAGACATCAGAAAAAACATACCTTTGTAAAAAGTCGTCTGAACTGCGATGCAGATCTTTGTTCTCTTGCTCAGCAAAGTTCGGATAAGTCTTTTCAATCCAATCACCGATTTCTTGCACTGAGGGCCTCCAGAACATAGCCCTCTAGGCATGACGTAAACCCCTCTTGAGCAGATACTGAGTTCAACCAGAAATGGAACCAATTTGTTGGGATATAGGGAAGACCTGGGTCATACCATTAACTTCGCACCAACAAAAGACCCACAGTGTTGGCCCTTTTAGCAACAACCTGCGAACATGTTGCAGTCTCACCCGAAATAGCTATGGGGTGCCGTAGAACCAGGTTTCTGCAAGCAGAAGAGGGATATTACTGTACCTTTAGCCTTTACCAAATTATAATCATACAATACAGAGATTCGACTATACTTATATAACTTCGCAATTATATAAACAACAGTTACTTTCTTAACCCTTAACTGGGAATTCACAGCGAAGTTATTATTTAGCAGTGATCTTACTTATCAGTTATTTACTGATCAATGCATAAAGAACATAACAAAAACAACACAAAAGAACCACAACACAAGATATAATGTGGTTCACCCCCAGTGTAGGGGTTACGTCCACAGAACTGTGTTTATTCAACTCTTTACAAAAACCACAGTTCTGATCTGTGCACTCAGCTGCAGATCCCTTCAAGTCCTCAAAGCCACGCACACAGCTGCAGGCCTCTATGCACACAGCTACAGATCTTCTTAATCACCCAAAAAGCCTCTACGCACACAGCTACAGAGGTCGTCCACGCTCACAGCTGGGACTTAACCTTTCTTACAATCAAGCCTTAGCTTTGCATCAATTCATCTTACATCAAAAGCCTAAACTGACTTCTTTACAAGAGTGCTTATTTATAGTGCACTTATTACAAAACCATGGGCTTAAACCATGGGCACCTCGAACCCTAAACCCTGGACTTAAACCATGGGTTTATTACAAAAAGAAGGTTTTTACTCACCCCCGACACCTTTAGGACTATTTTGAGTCGCACCTCCACTTACAAACTTCCACAAAAACCGCGGAGTTACCAAAATTAGGGACCGTTAAGGTGCGTGCCCCAACAACATTGGGACCATAATCCGAACGTGTAGTATCATCAACATGAACTTCTGTGGGAGAATGGAATGAAGTATTACCCCGAGAAGGTTGTTGGACCAAGGGAGGCGAGTGTGAAGGATATGGTCCTCTACTTTCTGCAACCACATTCTCTCCCACTTGGGAGTTGGTAGCATCTCCTTGGTCGATAGATTCCATAGGATTTTCTCCTAAAACATGAATAAAATCGGGCGGTAAGCCCCGTACTCTTTTGTACTATCTTAGATCAACCAGTTTGTACAACTCCTATCTAACCTAGGGTCTCAAAAACTAGAAAACACACCAAAAATTTCCCTACTCAAGTTATAGGCCAAAAAGGAAAACTTAAATGATAGGAGTTCATATAGTCAAGTCTCTCACCAGGATTGTCAAGAAGGTGCCACTCACGATATACCTCAAGGGTACATGCGTATTAATCTCCCTGAATTCTATTTTCAATGTATGGCTCCAAGAAAGACATCCAAAGGGATTTTCTCAGATGGATAAGGTATCCTAGTGGGGCCTCCCGATATACGCAAGGTATGTGGGAGCTCAAATCGGTAGTAGTGCTGTCTAATGCATAACCGTTCACAAGGGGCCTTTCGATATACAATCGAGTATGTGAATTACCTTTCTATATACCTCAAGGGTACGTGAAAGGTCGTTCGATATACTGATGGTATATGGAATAATTGTGCGAGTCCCGGGATGTAATGCGGACGAGTAACGACAACTCCTACGCTTAATGATGCCCGAACACGTCTCTAGCCTATCACTCAAATTGCTATGTAAATTTTTAACCTATAAATACCATTAATTTTAAAGTGGATGGTTAGGTGAATGCATGGAATTTTGACAGAAAAAGTAAAACCATGCAGTATGCATATGCAAATATTTCACTTTACCGTTTGTGGTATGCCTACCTACGGGAGGGAAAGAGAGTATTTTCTTTTCGTTTTAAAACCAAAAATTTCCAAACAACTATCTTGAACAAATCAAAATCAAAGACAAGCAACACTTTCCAAACTCATTTTTCTTTTTTGAAAGCAATCAAAAGGGGAAGAGTCTCTTTTCCTAAAAGAAAAACAAGAAGCACACTACATGCATATGCACTCTATTTTTTCGATTTTTCTTAAAACATAGATAGATATAACTTAAAACTACAATATTTTTATTTTTATTTTGATGAGATAGTACTAATGCAAAAAGAGACAAAAGAATACAGAGAACCTGAAAGCTTGTGAGGCTAATTAGAGATCTAATGTCTTATGGTCAATAATGATAATGACCTAATCTCAGTCAAAAACTTTTCTTTTTAACAAGCAAAAAGAAGTCCTCTATGGAAACAAAAAATGAAGTCAAGATGCTAATGAAATGGTTTTTCTTTCAGTATTTATAACAGAAATGAAAAGAGAGCTCACTACAGCCTAAGCTTTCAAAAAAGAATTCCTTTCACAGTCACAACCAACAAGCACAGAAGGAAATGAATAATAAAAAGGCCTACTCTAGCTTTTGAATTCTTCAATCAAACCAATATTTTACCACAGAATTTCCAACCATGAGCATTAAGATTCTGACACACAAGCCTTGCAGTGTAGGGCTGAAAGCAAACAAACTCAAATTTTTGCAAAAAATGAGAAAAAACTAGTCTTCGAACAAAGTGATTTTCTCAGATGGATAAGGTATCCTAGTGGGGTCTCCCGATATACGCAAGGTACGTGGGAGCTCAAATCAGTAGTAGTGCTGTCTAATACATAACCGTTCACAAGGGGCCTTCTGATATAAAATTGAGTATGTGAAGTACCTTTCTATATACCTCAAGGGTACGTTAAAGGCCGTTCGATATACTGACGGTACGTGGAAGAACCGTGCGAGTCCTGGGATGTAATGCAGATGAGTAACGAAAACTCCTATGCTTAACGACGCCCGAACACGTCTCTAGCCTATCACTCAAATTGCTATGTAAATTTTTAACATATAACTACCATTAATTTTAAAGTGGATGGTTAGGTGAATGCATGGAATTTTGACAGAAAAAGTAAAACCATGCAATATGCATATGCAAATATTTCACTTTACTGTTCGTGGTATGCCTACCTATGGGAGGGAAAGAGAGTATTTTCTTTTCGTTTTAAAACAAAAAATTTCCAAACAACTATCTTGAACAAATCAAAATCAAAGACAAGAAACACTTTCCAAACTCATTTTTCTTTTCTGAAAGCAATCAAAAGGGGAAGAGTCTCTTTTCCTAAAAGAAAAACAAGAAGCACACTACATGCATATGCACTCTATTTTTTTGATTTTTCTTAAAACATAGATAGATATAACTTAAAACTACAATATTTTTATTTTTATTTTGATGAGATAGTACTAATGCAAAAAGAGACAAAAGAATACAGAGAACCTGAAAGGTTGTGAGGCTAATCAGAGATCCAATTTCTTATGCTCAATAATGATAATGACCTAATCTCAGTCAAAAACTTTTCTTTTTAACAAGCAAAAAGAAGTCCTCTATGGAAACAAAAAATGAAATAAAGATTCTAATGAAATGGTTTTTCTTTCAATATTTATAACAAAAATGAAAAGAGAGCTCACTACAGCCTAAGCTTTCAAAAAAGAATTCCTTTCACAATCACAACCAACAAGCACAGAAGGAAATGAATAATCAACAAGCCTAGTCTATCTTTTGAATTCTTCAATCAAACCAATATTTTACCACATAATTTCCAACCATGAGCATTCAAATTCTAACACACAAGCCTGGCAGTGTAGGGTTGAAAGCAAACAAACTCAATTTTTTGCAAAAAATGAGAAAAAACTAGTCTTAGAACAAGGCCTACCTGGCACCGCGCTGGAGGGGTCTTGATAGAGTGGTTCTAGATGAGCACCTCTTATGGATAAAAGGACTTAGGCGGTGGCACCACGTATGGCTAACAGAGTTTAGGCAGTGGCATTGCTTGTTGCCAACAACGCATGAGTGGTTCCCTGAATAGATCCAAAACATAAGGAGAATGAAATATCAAGTAAGAAATTGATCAGATCAAGGAAAAAATTGATGGATTGACATTTAAAAAGAGCATAAAAAGTCGAAATAATTCAGATCTGAAAGTTTCAAACCAAAATTCACTGAGTCGGATGGCAGATCTGAATAAAGAAAGTTGGAGATGGAGCCTGGATTCGGACAAGAGTTCAAGAACTGAGGAAGATAAGATCAACTGATATTTTCACTGTTCCCCAGCAGAGTCTCCAGATTTGTAATCAGGAATATTACACCTTCTGCAGACAAAAGCTATTCCTCTGGTCTGAATGGTTCAGATCCAGAACAAATGAGTGAATGACAAAGGATGAAGACCTTCCCTGAATGTAGTAGACACCTAGAATTTTGCTTCAATTGTGAAATTTTGTACCTACAAATGGATCAAACATGCAAACAAATCAAAGCTACCAAAAAATCATCTACTTATCCATGTTAGTGACTAAGGAATCTAACAACATGTACATGTGAAATCAAAAAAACAGTAATGTGGGACATAAATCAACTTTGCATTAAGAATGTATGGAGAAGCTTACAACTGTTTCCTTAGTGTCGACAAGCCCCTCCACAAGACAAACACTTCATCCCCATAAGCTCCAACTTTTCTCTCTATGCTCTCCAATGACTTGGGCAAAGTGGTCAATCCAACAACATAACAATTCCTCTATAGTTCTCCCCCTCAACTATGGACATGAGCTTATATTTATAAGGCTCAATGGATAGGAATAGTTGAGAGAATTATGGGTGAAGTGGCTCCAAGATCCTACCATGGGGGATCTTGAGCTCAAACTAACCCACAATGATAGGGATAAGGGAGGACATGAGGATCATGATCTAGAAGCCTCGAGAAACTTCTCTTTTTCCCATTTTACCTAGGGTACCACTTTTCTTCTCTTATGATAGAGCGGTTTAGATGAGAACCGCTTTAGACCAAATATCATAGGCGGTGGCACTGCTTCTTGAAAACAGGATATAGGCGATGCTGAGCAAGGTACCGCTCATGGGCCACAAGGAAAGAGCGGTGCTAAGTTTTTTCAAGTAGAATTGACAACCAGAGCAAGTTTCCACTCTAAGTGCTGGGATTAAGGGAAAACATGGAAGTTAAGGGTCTTATGACATGATGGTGATAGGATTTGGGTATAATAGTCTCTACGTCCTTCAGTCATCATGCAGTCGGTGGTCGATGTATAATCGATCACATAGGATGCTTGGTCGATGTTCTCCTTCATTAACTCGATATATTGACTGCTTCACTATAGCTGTCAGCACAGTTATGATAGTTATGCTGAGGATGACTGACGGGACCAAAAAGCATGCCATCATTCTCCTTGTACAGCGTTGAATTTATGGATTTTAGTTGTCGTAGACACCTCAATATTTTTCGATATCCTCTCTTAAATACTTGATTTTGGATAGCCTGTCATTGCCACTTTTTGCAGTACTTTCCTCCATTTTTCAACACTTTTTATTGTTCCATTCACTTGGTGCTTTTTCCCACACTTTGAAGTGGTTGCATCGTAGCCGTGCGACAGACCAATTTTTACGTCTTTCGGCTTTCTCTCTTTTTCTTTTCATCACGCAGTGCGATTATACCTAGGAATGTTATGACCGTCGTAGTATGGTTTCAGGAAACTACCATTCACTATACCCACGACATACATAGTATTGATCTTCTGTAACTTTACTACACCTGCATCAACAATGTGCGCAATCACATATGGCCCAAGACAATGTGTCTTTAGCTTGGCCAGATGTTTGAAAAAATTGTTGTCATACAACAATACAAGTCCTCCTACTTTAAATGGATTAACCCAGATATGGAGATCATGCCATGCTTTTTGTCTTTTCTTCTCCATAGTTTGATGATATCCTGTGACGAAGAATTCCTCTTCCATCTGAACGAGCTGTGACAGCCTTTGCTTGATGGCATCTCCGTCAATCATCTCTGTCAACGCAACAATTCGTAGGCTTGGCACAATGTACTCCATTTGTACAATAGCTTCTTATCCATATACCAACCTGAAGGGGATGTGACCTGTCAGTCACTTGCAAGTTGCGCGATATGCCCATAACACAGCTGATACTTTCTGATCCCAGTCATCTCGACGCATGTTTCATACCTTGGTCAATGCATTCTCCAAAATATTGTTGAAAGATTCGACCATTCCATTCACTTGAGGGTGATAGGGAGTCATATTCTTATGCTGGATCTGAAATTTTGCAGTCAACTCAGCAATCACTTTGTTAACAAAGTGCGTACCTTGATCGCTTAGGAGAATATTTGGACAACCAAATCTAGTCACTACGTTTTCAAACAAAAAATTCGCCACAGTCGTAGTGGTGCAATCTTTAATAGGCGCGGCTTCATCCCATTTGGTTAAATAGTCTGTTGCAGTGATAATATAGCACATACCAGTCCTCTTTCCTGGTGGGTTGATAGGTCCAAAAAAATCAACGTTCCATTTATCATATTTTTGGAGGGATATCTGCGGCACCAGTGGAATTTTGTCGCAGCACGACGATTTTCTTGTTCTCTGGTAGATATCGCAATGCCGAAATAAGCTCTTAGTATCCATGTGTATGGTTGGCCACCATAATCCTACCTGCAATATATTGCGCACTGTTGGTTTTCCCGCGTAGTGTCCTCTTGTGACACCAACATGTGCTTCACTCATAACCCAATGTTGTTCATAGTCAAAGACACAGTGACGCAGCATCTCATCCGCAGCCAACTTACACAGGTGTCCTGCAATCAATGTATAATCAGTAGCTTTGACTACCAAGTGTTTCTTCTGATTAGTTGACATTCCTTCACATGCATATCCTGTGCTTAAAGAGTGAATGATGGCATTAAATTCATGGTTCTGGTCGTCCATCATGTGGATCGCAAATAGTTGCGCATCAGGCAAATTATCTTCCTAGTTGGTTGGATCTTCACCACTTTCTATCCTCAATAGGTGGTCGGGCCCAACATTCAATCGTACAGGCTTAACAATAACCTCAAAATAAAACTCTTGAAATAGGAGAATCCATCTACAGATCTCCCCCCCCAACATTGGTTTGTTGAATAGGTATTTCAACGCTGAATGATCAGTGTACATCTAAAAATGTCCACCCAACAAATAGTATCTGAACTTCTGAAGCGCATAAACCATAGCAAGGCCTTCTCTTTCCATCATTGTGTAGTTCTTTTCTGTTGTTGATAGTTTCCTACTTGCGAAAGCAATGGGGTGGTCAAGTGCACCCTCTCCTGGTTGCGTCAGGAATATGCCAAGCACGACAGATGACACGTCGACATGAACATGGAACTCCTTCTTCTAGTCCATAAATACAAGTATTGGCACAGTGGCCATTGCAGTCTTTAATTTATCCAAGCTTTCTTGGCACTCTATTGTCCATTGGAACTTTGCATCTTTCTTCAACAGTTTCTCCATAGGTGCAGTGATCATTGCATATCCTTTGAGGAATTTCTGGTCGTATCCTGTATGTCCTAGCACTGATCTAAGTTGCGTGACTGATGTAGGTGGTGGTAGGTCGAGAATAATCACAATCTTTGCTCGCTCGACTAAATCCTGTTGCGACATACGACGTGACCCAATAGTATACCAAATGGTGCATAGGAAATACATTTCTTAGAATTGAGTGCAATATGATACTGGTGAAAATGGTCCAACATCATGCGCATACTCTCAATATGGTCTCTCACTAGACCAAACATAGTCCAATCATCAAAGTAGACTTCAAGAAATTTATGTATAAAATCTTTAAAAGAAGATACTACAATTATAGAAAAAATAACAGGTGCATTCTTTAGTCCAAAGGGCATTACCGTATACTAATAGAATCCCCATTCAATGATGAAGGTTGTTTTGTGGCAATCCTCCTTCGTGATTCTGACTTGATGATAGCCCGAAAATCCATCAGTGAATGAATAGATATCTTGTCCTCCGACACTTTCAAGTACTTCATCTATAAATGGTGTTGGGAATGGGTCATGCAAGCATGCGCCGTTGAGATTCCTTAAGTCAAAACAGATTCTTACTTCACCTATTGTCTTCTTATCTTGGATCACTATAGGGCTAATCCATTTTGATTCCTCAATAGGTTCTATAATTCCTGCATCGAGCATACGATCCAATTCTGCTTTTACCCTTTCTTTATACTTGGGGTTCATTCTATATGGTTGCTGTCTACTGTGCTTAGCATCTGGTCGCATGGGTATTTTCATCTCCCCTAAATCTCCTACTATCCCCTTCATCTCTGAAAAATTGGTAGGGAATAGATCCTAATATTCATGCAATAAGTTTGTGATCTTTGCGACAGTCTCTTCATCCCAATAATCTCCTATATTGATGAACTTCGGGTTCTCTGGTGACCCAATGTTTACTTTCTTGATTTTTAAATGCTTAAGGAACTAGTCACTGGAAATGTTTCTTCCCTCTACTACATGTTTACCCTCTGACTCCGGTATGTTTATGTTAGTCGGGTCATCATCTGTATCTCCAGTTAGGGTGTAACAGGCCATCCACTGCTGGATGGTCACACTTCTCTGGTGGAAATTTGCCTCCTAGACAGGGACTTGTGTTGGTCTCTCTTGGTAGACCCGGGTTTCCTTTAATGTACCAACAAAACCCCTAGCTCATTGGCCCTTTCGGTGACATACCTTTGTCCTTCCAATGGATCAATGGGCGACACTACCCTCATTTCATTATCCTCGAATGAGAGTATCCTTTTATTGAAGTTGATGATGGTATGATTATATATGGACCAATCTATGCCAAGCAGCATGGGATATGGGTTTGTTTCATCAACAATGTTAATGACTTCAAAGTCTACAAATGTGCGCAACCCTTCGATGCCAATAGGGACTTGACTCAGTCTACAAATTAGGAGTACTTTTTCCTAATTGGCAAGTCACAACTGGACATGAGACCAGTCCAAGCGCGGATTCCCCATACTTTCTCAAGTTTGTCATGTCAATATATTGACATCAGACTCTAGGTCTATAATGATATATTCCATGTCATAATATCCTATCTATGCAGTTATTCTTAACTCGCGACCAGTTTTGAATTTCTTTCCGACCTGGTTAATTCTCTTTTCAGGTTGTGGCTTTACTGGTATCTCTTCTATTAGTTCTTGTAGTTCTTAGATAACATCTTTATCTTGGATTAGAGCTAAGCAAATCGATAGAAAGGACTCGAGCTTACTAACCTTTTGTGGGACCTTCTTCTGAAAGATGTGATGGAATCGTTCAGGAATCTCCTTGACTTCTTCTGAAGTCGACGATGCTTGTAGATCCATAACCTCTAGTCGTATGTCCATGAATACTTGCTTCTAATTTTGGACGTCGAACAACACCTTTTTCTACGTCGCAAGTTGTACCTGCGACTAAAGTTGTTCTTGCGGCGTTTCAAGGTCAGCTCTAGTCGCAACACCTCCTTGTGTGATGACTGCAACGCTCAGTTCTCTTGTTTCGACAGCAATCATATATATATATATATTTAAGTTAGCATTTGGATTTGGATTTGGATTTTGCGCAGAAGTAGGACCTGTGATGGTCCTGGCCTGCCACTTTGCAATCAGCTGCGGACATTGCTCCACATTATGGTCCTGTCCTTTGCAATATGAGCATGTCTTTGCAGGTTCCAAGCAATCTCTGGCATAATGACCTAATTGTCCATAGTTGTAGCATGTAACCTGACCTCTTCCTCTACCAAATCCTCCTCCACCTCCTCTTCCTCTGAATTTCCCACCACCCCTTCCCTAAAGGTGGGGTTGCTGTGGTGGGTACTGATTCTATCGGTATTAATGCTGGTAGTGATTCTGTTGCGTGTATGGTTGCTGTGGTGCATTCTAAGGCTGATACTAGTTCTAATACTGATTAGGTGGGAAATGTGAAGGATTATATGATGCTTCTACAGGGTCAACCTGAGTCTGTTGATAATTATTCATCAAGTATGTGTCCATCGTCTTTTCCTTCAAGAGATGATATGATCTGCAATCCTTCTCTTCATGCCCTACTGACTTGCAAAATTGACAACACAGGTTCACTGGGGTACTCACAATCTTTTGCAGGTATAGGAAGTCCTTGTTGCGATGTCCTCTAGACTAACATATGCGACACCATGGTAGTCCATGGCCATTTAACGTGTTAGGCGCACCAGATGAGACCTAATTGATGAAGGTCGAACAATTATCCTTAGTGTGTTCATCCGTTCTACATTTTGTGCACCATAAGTATTTTTGGGATTCCTTACCCTTCTTGATGTCTTGAAGCTATATGGTTAGATTAGCCAACTGCAACTAAATCTGTACCATTCCTATGACACCATCACCAATTGGCAAGGCCTCCAGCTTCATTGCCAATTCTAGCGCTTCCGTCTACGACTCAATATTTTGTTGCATCAATGGCCCTCAGATGTGTGGAAACAAAGTAGCAATAAACCACTCCTTATGCTGAAAATCCAACATCTGGAAACTTATCTTGGCCATCAAAGTTTTAAATAGCTGGTCAAAGTCCCATATAGTCTCTGCTAGTGCTTTCTTTTTCTCCTTGATCTCAGTGATGCATTGAGACTCAGACTTAGGTTTTCTAAACTCGGAGATCATGGCGGTGCATATCTCATCAAGATTCTTTTGCGGTGCTCCTAATGGTACTATACAGTACTTCATAAACCAGTCCAGTGTATGACCCCTTAGATTTGTGATCATCTGTGCTTTCTTTAAGTATGCATTTTGTACTAAGCAAACCATCCTAACAACTTCACATATGAACCAATGTTGCTTTGGATCCTCTGCTCCATTACCATTAATGTGGGTAACCAAATATCCTCCCCAGTCATTGAGTTGGCATCAGGGTTATCCACTGAAGGGTTTACTGGAGTTGTTTCCTCTTGCGTGATAGTCGGAGTACTAACAGTATCAGTATTAATAGCTCACTCATGGGATGAGGCTCTATACCTTACCTCAGGTGATGCTCCTGGTGTGATGTATTTACGTCCTGACCTTGGTGTCTCATCGGATTATTTGGAGTCTTCCGGTTCGGCTATAGTCCTCCTCCTCATCCCAAGATCCTTCGTATACTTGCAACTAAAGTTCATGTTCATTTTCCTTGAACAAACTAGGAGTTCGTCAACCATCCTCTGTCTTTCTCCTCTTTCCAGATCTGAATCTTCTTCCACTCCATAGGAATCCAACCTCTAGTTCAGGATCTGTACTTCTTGGGAACATCTCAACTCACCATTTACCATTTTCTTAACAGGTCGTTTGCGACATAGCCTTCCTTCGTAGTACGTGTCTCAACTTCTTAACTACAGGATACCCTTCTCATAAATGAGCATCTTGATCCATGTATCGACAGATAGCAAATACCTTCTTCGGGGTCCTTGGAAAAAATTTCTTTCAGCCTCACTATATGATGTTATGGCCTCTACTGCAAACTCAATAATATATCCTTGTAAAATACTGTCAACCCAAAAATCAACAGTTCTAGAGATGGTTTACTTACATTGGTTATCTCATGCACCAAATAATCATTCCACTCGACGGTTTCTTTTCTATGGAAATTTTTCTGCTTTCTTTCCAATGTTGAAAACCATTCGTGCAGCACAATAGGAAACCATGCAAAGAATATCTATTAAATATCAGAATATATGTACCAGTATACCCAGTTCTCTGTGCTCAAATGATATCATGTGCCCTCTTCTTGCGTGAATTCCACCGTCTTGGACTCCATCCAGTCCCCTATCTCGTTCTTTGTCGGATTCCACAACATGTCCCTTGACTCAAATGGTTAAGGTCCTAGAAATAGAACCATTTTTTGGCCTCTTCTCTCCTCTTGTCTAGACCTATAGTTCAACAACAACATAATACCAACAAGACACCAAAAGACATCATCCCGACAGAGCAAGCTCTGTTGGCAACGCCCGCGAGGAAGGCATAGTCTCACCTGAGATATCTTTATGGGTAACTACCAGAACCATGTTTCCACATTTGGTGAGGGATTATAGCCCCTTGGCACACAACCAAGGTGTTCGACAAAGGTGATTGGTTGGAATCTTCTACTGTGCAACGATGTCACAATGATATGTTGCGACTGGCACGCGACACAAACTTACCATTATGACTCTACAACTGGCGCGATAGTGCGGCGCATCTGGTTCCTTGTATTCAACAGACATCATGCAACTAATGTTTAATTTACAACTTAATCATAAAACTCTACATAACATTCCAATAGTGTTTTAATCCTTCATGCAACCACTGATTGTTCCTATTGCGACATTCATTCAACAGTAACTGTAATAATGCATAATAAGAAACCATTCACATCAACATTCATCACTAAAAAAATTCATCCACATAACACAACAAATAACATGGAAACCCATCTGGGAAATGTAGAAATTCAGGCCTGCAGTAGATTAATTTCACTCACAGCAATTAACAATTGATCATGCAAATTATCAACAATGGAGACTGAATATGTAGCTGTAACACAAAATTATATTAACTGAGTGTACAATAGCCAACCCTGTAATAACATAGGCTGCTGAATATATATAATACATGAGCAAATTGAATGCATAAGGAAGCATCCAAATCTAGCATAAAGCAGGCTTACCCAAAATAGGCAAATCCCCCATAGGTGTAAAAAGCTGATCCCAAATCTATCAAGGACCCCATGAATTAGAAAGGGCACATGGGCAAGCTAAAGAGTGATCAAATGGCAGCTCATACATGCTTTTGCATGGAGGAAAGAGTGGAGGAGGAAGAGGCAACAAAGCTGATTCACCTCACCTAGTCTTGCTTTCCTATGTGCCTTAAAACAATGAAAAAGCAGGCAATAAAGCATAAAACGCAGAAGGGTGCCTAGGAGGCCAGGAATAAAGCAGATTTGATTCCCAGGACTTTCCCAAGCGCTCCATGAGTCAATAATGGAAAGTTTGACCTCTATGGATAGGCAATTATCAACTTGCACATGGTGGGACTCATGGACTAGGCAAATAAGACAAAATAAATGAAATAATGTCTAAGTGGGTAAATACTATGGGTTGATTATTCTAACACCCCCCCTTAATCCTGACTTTATGAGTAATAAATCAAAATATAGGGCCTAGCAACAAGGCTTAGTCACCCTTTTACATACTGCAAGTCCATATGAACCAAGGAAAGAGGCAAAACCAACTTGGGAAAATCCTCCCTTAAACATGGACTGTAAAACAAAATTGTAGAATCTTGTCTCCACTCATGCTTTGATAGCATGATCATCAATCCCCAGCAGTGATTTGAGATTGCTGAAGGTCTTCTCACAAAATGATTTTGAGAAGATGTCAGCTACTTGTTCTGAAGATGAGCAGAAGAGTAGGTGAATGGTGCCATCATGCATAAGCTCTCTGATGTAGTGCATGTGAATCTCAATGTGTCTGGTTCTCTGCTTCTGAACTGGATCCTTGCAGAT
>LPNX010331144.1:225805-251396 GCA_001517045.1 Pseudotsuga menziesii
TCTGAGTGAAAAAGATATGCTCATAGGGTTACCAAAGATTAAGTTTTCCAAGGGAGTCTGTCAAGGTTGTATCCTAGGAAAACACCTAGAGCACAAATTTGAGGGAGCTAGTCATGAGAGAACCTCTGCACCTCTTGAGTTGATCCATAGTGATGTTTATGGTCCATTTAATCATATGTCAATGATTCAAGCCAAATATGCATTGACCTTCATAGATGAATTTTCCAGGTATTGTTGGTTTACTTCCTAAAGCATAAGTCTGAAGTTTTTGACCTCTTCAAAGTCTTTAAGGCCTTGGTTGAAAAACAGTCTGGGAGGAGACTCAAGATCCTCACATTTGGAAATGGTGGTGACTATGTAAAGTTTGAGTTCATTCAATATTGTAAATATGTAGGTATTCATATGCATCATTCGATCCCTTACACACCACAACAAAATGGTGTTATTGAGAGAAAGAACAAATCATTGAAGGAGATGTCAACCTGTATGATGGAGGCTAAGACTTTACCACCAAATTTTTGGGCTGAGGCTATAAATTGTGCATCCTACATCTAGAATAGGGTACCTCATAAACAACTTTATGGTATGACTCCTTTCGAATCTTGGAGTGGGCACAAGCCAGATGTGACCCATTTTAGGATTTTTGGCTCAAAGGCTTGGGTTAGAACTCCAACTGAAAAGAGAAAGGCTTTGCAGCCCCAAAGCCAACAGTTCCTATTTGTTGGGTATTCTAAAGATTCAAAAGGGTACAAGATGATCAATTTGAGCACAAACAAATCCTTCATTGAAAGGAGTGTTCAATTCCAAGAAGATCCTTTAGCAGCAGTTGAAGTTGGAAAGTCTTCTTCACCACCAGAACCATTGAATGTAAGTGGAGAGACAAATGAGTTTGCTGATTCTGATATGTTTGATAATTATGATTTATTTTCAGATCTTGACATTCCTACAAAACCAAAATGGGCAGAAAAGACCATTCATGCAGTTGGGGAACTAGCTGGAAATCCTAGTGATCCTAGGAGGACTAGATCTCAGTTTGAGAGTGCCTTGTGTATGAAAGACCCTTTGTTTGTAGAGAAGTGCTATCTGATGGTTGAATCAGAACCACAGACATATGAATATGCAGCACATGATCGAATATGGAAAACAACCATGAAAGAAGAATTCAGCTCGCTCCAGAAGAACAGCACTTCAGAACTGGTTGATCTTCCCTGAGGGAGGAAGCTAGTTCAATGTAAGTGGGTTTTCAAGACGAATTTTGCTGCTGATTGGTAGCCAAGGGATACTCATAGGTACATGGTATTGAATACAATGAAACTTTTGCACCAGTGGCAAATATGAACTCCATAAGGCTAGCCTTGGCCATTGCAGCTTCGAAGCAGTGGGAGGTACATCACATGGCTGTGAAGTGTGCTTTCCTAAATGGAGATATCACTGAAGAGATTTACATGCAGCAAAGTCAAGGGTTTGTTTCTAATCCATCTTTTGTGTGCAGGTTAAAGAAATAATTGTATGGGCTCAATCAAGCCCCCAGGGCTTGGTATGCCAAGATTGATGGCTTTCTGTTGTCATTGATCTTTGTTCAATGCAAGTATGATCCTAATGTTTATTTGAAGCTGATTCATGGTTCTTTGATGATTATTGTCTTATATGTGGATGACCTTCTGATTACAGGAAGTTCAAAGAAAGATATTGCCTCCTTGAAGGATGCAATGAACCATGCCTTTTCTATGACTGATTTGGGGTTGTTGAGCCAATTCTTGGGTCTCAAAATTGCTCAATCCTAACATGGAATCAAATTACATCAGTCCAAGTATGCCTTAGATTTGCTGAACAAGTTCAACATCAAATATTGCAAGCCAAGCAAGACTCCCTTCCTTTCAGGAGTTAACCTTGAAGAAGCAGGTTCTTCTCCTATGGTAAATAATACACTTTATAGGCAGTTGATTGGGTGTTTGCTTTACCTTACACACACTCTAACTGATATTTGTTATGCAGTTAGTGTGGCTTCAAGATACATGGATCAGCCTCATGAGATCCATTAGAGAGTAGCCAAAAGGATCCTTAACTTTGTTCAAGGAACAAGAACACATGGAATCTTCTACAAAACTAAATCTGATATTGATTTGATTGGGTTTACTGATAGTGATTGGGCAGGTGACAACACAGATCAAAAGTCAACATCAGGATATGTGTTCATGCATGTAGAAGGACCAATCAGCTGGTCAAGCAAGAAATGGAGTGCCATAGCACTCTCATCTACAGAAGCAGAGTACATAGGAGTTGTAAATGTAGCAACGCAATGTTTATGGTTGCAGGGAATACTTGGTGAGTGTGGATTCGAATTAGAGTTTTCAACTATTATCTATTGTGATAATAAAAGTACCATTTGAATCTACAATGATCCAATTCAGAGATAAAGAACCAAACACATTGAGATCCATATGCACTACATCAGATAACTTGTGCATGATGGCACCATTCACCTACTCTTCTGTGCATCTTCAGAACAAGTAGCAGACATCTTCACCAAAGTTTTTTGTGAGAAGACATTCAGCAATCTCACATCACTACTGGGGATTTCTGATCATGTTGTGAAGCATGATTGATGACAATATTTTCAAATTTTGTTTTAAATATCCATGTTTAAGGGAGGATTTTCCCACTGGGTTTTTGCCTCTTTCCTTGGTTAAATGGACATGCAGTATGTAAAGGGTGACCAAGCCTTGTTGCTAGTCCCTATATTTTTCTGATATTTACTCATAAATTCAGGCTTAAGGGGGGGTTTTATAATAATCAACCCATAGTTACCTACCTTAGACATTAATTAATTCATTTTTGTCTTATTTTCCTAATTTCCTATATTCCACTCTATGCAAGTTGTCTTCCACATGTCATAGAAGTAAAACTTGCTAAAAATGAGTCATGGAGCACTTGGGAAACCTCCTAAAAACCATATTTAGCATGTCTACTTTATTCCAGATCCTCCAAACCACATATCTGCTTTTTCTGCAAAGTTACCTATTTTATTCAGAAATAATGCAAAAGGGAAAGCAAGACTAGGTGTAGTTGACTTGTTTTTTGCCCACATCATCCTCCATCATTTTATCCTAATAAAAGCATGTATGAGTTGTCTTTCCATCCCTTATTATATTTCCTACTTGACTTTGCCAATTTGTGAGCCTCTAAGTGGATTTGGAAACTGATTTATGCACCTATGGGGTATTTGACTAGATTTAGTAAGCCTACATTTGACTATTTCGAATGGAATCCTTATGAATTCGAATATCTCATGTAATTATATATTGTGGCAGCCTATGAATTCATAAGGTTGGATATTGTACACTTATTCAATAAATATTAGTGTTATTCTCCAATTTCAGTCTCCTTTGTTGGTAAATTTGCATGTTTGATTAGCAATTTTGTGAGTGTAAATGTTGTATCACTTGGGTTCAATTTCCACAACATATATAAATAATTGGAATCTTTTCATCATCTTTAACATATAGTATTCATCTTCAATATTCAGCAGCAAAAACACTTTGACTGCTCGATCGATAACATCATCATCAGCACTTTGACCTTTCGATCAGCAACATCATCATCATCAGCACTTTGACCTTTCAATCAGCAACATCATCATCATCATACTCTGAAATTTTGACCAGGAACATCATCATCATCACATTCTGATCTTTCGATCAGAAAAATCATCATCATCACACTCTGATCTTTCGATCAGTAACATCATCATCATCAACAACAACCTCCAATCCACAGTATGAAGACAAAAAGTCTTCGGATCACTTTTGGACTTAAAGTCCAGGGATGATGCAATCCCACCACATTCTCGACAACCAAAGTTACCATATTCAATTACAGGATAATCACTCCCTATCACTTTAGGACTAAGTCCAAGGATGATGCAATCCTACCATGTTCTCAAGTACTGGAGTCATCAGATCCATTCTGAACAAAAGTTTAATCATGATACAACCCTACCACATTCTCGAGTTCCGAAGTCACAAGATCCGTTCTCAACAAAATTTCAGGGATGATACAATCCTACCACATTCTCGAGTACCGAAGTCACTGGATTCGTTCTGAACAAAAGTTCAAGCATGATACAATCCTACCACATTCTCGAGTACCGAAGTCACCGGATCCATTCTGAACAAAAGTTCAAGGATGATACAATCCTACCACATTCTCAAGTACCGAAGTCACCGGATCCATTCTGAACCGAAGTTCAGGGATGATACAATCCCACCACATTCTCGAGGACTGAAGTCACCGGATCCTTTCTGAACCAAATTTCAGGGATGATACAATCCCACCACATTCTCGAGGATCGAAGTCACCGGATCCATTCTGAAAAGATGTCCCAGGATGATACAATCCCTCTTAGTTCTCGAGGACCGAATTCACCGGATCACTTTAGGACAAGTGTCCAGGGATGATACAATCCCATTGCAACATCACTGCTCCCCCTTTAAAGGAAGGTCTTTCCGAGCAACACCAATATTGTATCGAAAGTATTTGAACTTTATCCGGGACAGAGGCTTCGTCAACACATCAACAACTTGTTCATAAGTACTCACATACTGGAGCTTTATGGCTCCCTTTTGCATCATATCTCGAATGTAGAAATACTATATTTCTATGTGCTTCGATCTATCATGGAACACTGGGTTCTCTGTAATCTTTATACAACTTTGGTTATCACATAGAATCACAGTAGTATCCAACTCCAGGTTGAATAAAACTGACATCAGCTTCCGAAGCCATATGGATTCACAACTAGCAGAGCAATATGCTATATATTCTGCTTCAGCCATGCTAAGAGCAACACTGGACTGTTTCCTGCTAAACCATGAAATCATAGCAGATACCAGACTATAACATCCACTTGATGTGCTTTTCCTATCTGATACACTTCCAACTCAATCTGCATCTGTATAGCCATACAGTATGTACTCATGGCTTCCATCATAGTATAGACCAAAGTCTATAGTCCCTTTTAGATATCTCATCACATGTTTTGCAGCTATTAGGTGAACATGTATAGGTTGAACTAGATACTAACTCAAGGTGTTCACAGCAAAACAAATGTCTAGTTTGGTATTTGTTAGATACATCAATGACCCAATAATATGTCTGTATTGAGTCACATCCACTAACTCTGACGAGTCATCAACTAAAAACTTGAGGTTGGAATCCATGGGTGTGGCCATGTATTTACATTCCAACATATCGAATCTTTTCAATATCTCTACTGCATACTTCCCTGGTTGAGAAAGATTCATTCTGAACTTTGCCATACTTCCAGACCTAGGAAATAATGCATTAACCCAAGGTCTTTCATCTCAAATTCTTCGACGAGTTTCTTCTTGCTTTCCACAATATGTTTCTCATTCCCTGTCAGAAATAAATCATCCACATATAGTAATAGTATGACAGGTTCATCTTATATAACCTTTAAGTAAAGGTTAGGATCAAATTTACTCTTGTTAAAGCCCATGCTTGCCAGGAAACTATCTATCCTTCCATACCAAGCTCTGGGAGCTTGCTTCAAGCCATAGAGGGCCTTCTTCAAATTGCATACGTGAGTCTTTCTGTTTTCAACTTCAAATACTTGTGGTTGTTCTATGTATACTTCTTCAATCACACCATTTAGGAAGGCTGTCTTCACATCCATCTAGTGTAGGTCCCACTTCATCATGGATGTAAGTTCCATGATAGTTCTAATTGAAGTATACCATGCTACTGGAGCAAATGTCTCTTCATAATCAATTCCCTCTTTTTGAGAGAAACCTATGGCTACAAATATTTCTTTCTACTTTTTTATACTTCCATCAGCTGCATGTTTTATCTTGTAGATCCATTTGGAGGATACTACACTCTTTCCTTCTTGTTTGGGAACTATATCCCATACATCATTCTTCATTATTGACTAGTATTGTTCAGTCATTGCTTCTACCCATTCTTTCTTCTGTACCACTTCTTCGTAGTTTGGAGGTTCTTTATCCACCAGATCACACATCAAAGCCACATACCTAGAAAATGGCTTGGGATTCTTGCTTATCCTCGTGGAGCCTTTAGGAGCTCCATATCTTTCTGCTTCATGTATAATTTCTCTTTCCCAAGTAGGATTTATATTTCGTGACATTTCCATCATAGGAGGTTCTTGTGGTTCTGTCATATCATGTTCTTCAGGTACTTCATCTTCAGGGAGGGATGTATTTTCGACATTTTTGGTAGGTACATCTTCCTCATATACTTCTTCATGTTGACATTTTCTGGATCTCTTGAGAGCTTCTTCTTCATCAAATGTTACATCTCTACTGATTTCAATATGATGGAATCCAAGAATGCAAATTCTGAATGCTTTGGACACTTCACAGTATCCAACAAATATTCCCTTCTTTCCGGAAGGGTCCAACTTGGTTCTTTTCTCTTTTGGTATATGAATATATACAGGACAACCAAATATCTTGAAGTGACTTACCTCAGGATTCTTTCCCGTGAACATCTCTTATGGAGTATTGAATCCAAGAGCATTGTGAGATATTCTATTCTATACGTAGACAATAGTTCTTTCTACTCCTGCCCATAGATGCATTGGAAGATATTGATCATTTATCATTGTCTTCACTACCTCCATGATGGTTCTATTCTTTCTTTCTGCAACACCATTCTATTCAGGATTGCAGGGAGTGGTTAGTTCCCTCTATATTCCAGCATATTTACAAAATGATTCAAACTCTTTTGAAGTGTATTCTCTGCCATTGTCTGATCGAAGTGTCTTGATTCTCTTGTCTAAAAGATTCTCTATCAAGGCTTTGAATTCCTTTAATTTCTCAAACACTTCACTCTTTTCTTTCAATAAGTAGATCCATGTATTTCTTGAATATTCATCAATAAAGGTAATATAATATTCGAAACCAATTAAAGATGTGCAGGATGTTGGACCGCACACATCTGAATGAATCAATTATAGCATACCTTTTGTTTTTGTTTCTCTCTTTGGAAATGGATTCTTAGTGTTCTTTCCTTTCACACATCCTTTGCGAATGCCTTCATGTTTGATCTTCAAGTCTGGTAATCCCGTCACTACTTTGTTCACATGTGGTAGTGCTTTGTAATTTATGTGAGCAAGCCTTCTATGCCATAGTTAACTAGGATTAGTGGACTCATGAAAAATGGTTGTTTCTAAATGTCCCTTGAGTTTATACATGCCTCCTTCTTCTTCACCAATGATAACTGTATCTTCAATATTCTCCCCTTTGGGCCACACCAGTACTTGGCCATCTATGAATGCAACTATGAATCCTTTCTTATATAAATATGAGATAGAAAGTAAATTCTTCTTTAGACCTAGTACATATAGTACTTCTTTCATCTTAAGGGGATTTCCTGAATCAAGCTTTTAGATTGCTTCCCCAATTTCTTTGATCGGATATTGATAGTCATCTCCTAGAGATAATTTCTGAGGAGAGTTATTTTTTTCAAGTCTTGATAGAGTCTTGTTTTGTCCCGTCATGTGATTTGAAGCACCACTATCAATAATCCAAGTATATTATCTAGGTGTTATAGATCTAGAAAGTGCTAAGAATAATACATACTCTTCTGCATCTTCTTCTCTTGCTTGATTGGAGGTCCTTCCTCTTCTTCTTCTTCTTCCTCATATTCAACTAGATGAGCATGATGTCTTTTGTTGTTGTTAATCTTCTTCTTATATTCTTGTCTCTTCATAGGAAAATTTATGGCAATGTGTCCTATATTATCACAATGAAAACATTGAAAGCCAGAGTAGTCCCTATCGGGGAGACTTTCTCTTATCTTCTGGAAATTCCTGGAAGGTTTATACTCCCTCTTGTTTCCCTTCTTGAAGTTGGGTTGACTTATTCTTATCTTGGTATGAGTGGCTAGGGATTGATCATCATCCTTTAGTAAGGCTTCTCTATTTTCCACTCTAGTCTCCTCTTGAATGCAGTCTTCCCATACCACATCAAACTTCACGCTTTCCTTCCTGGCATGCATCATCTGGATGAATGAATCCCAGGGTCTAGTGAGACCATTGAGAGCAGTCATAACCATCTCATATTCATCAAGTTTGTCTCCAATGGCTTCTGGTTTTTCTTTGATATGAGAAACCCTTGTGAAGTAGTTCTGGATGGATTCTCCATGACTCATCTTGGTGCTCTTTAGTTGAGCTCTTAGATTCATCTTTCTGTTGATGTTTCTACCCTCATACATTCTGGATAGGGAATCATACATTTATTTTGGAGTCTTCTTGGATACACTTAAGGGATCAAGTGATCCTTGATGGATTCATCAATAATCCTTTGTGCCCTAATCATATCCTTCTTGTGCTTCTCCTTAGCTTCAACTTCTTCAGGTTCTGCAACTTCCTCTTTGATATACTTATCAAGATCATTCTATTGGAGAATGAGACCAATCCTATATTTCCATGCTTGGAAATTCTCTATGCATTCTAGCTTGTCCTCAAGCTTAGTGCTTAGGGCCATCTTCTCAAAAAATCACAAAAAATTGAAATTCTACAGAATGAGAAACTGAACTTACCAGGAGATGCTCTTGATCGAGGTGAGTTGACTGGTGTGCTTAGTTTCTGGAGATCTCAAGTCTTCACCTTCCAAATCATACTTGCGAGATTCAGCTTTTACAGCTTCCAACTATTTTTTGGTTCTACAGTTTTCTGGTGTAACTATCAAACTAGATGGGTTTGACTTTCCCGGAGACTCACTCACCCAAAAACCTCAATTCCAGGCTCAATAGATGCGCTCTAGGAGGGCACAACTTTCTATGCAAGCAGTTTTTCGAAAATAATTTTTTTTCGTGAAACCCTAACTTCTTATGGGGAGAGAGAGGGATTTTTCACCTTGTGAAAGCTATCCTATTCAGGCTAGCTCTGATACCATGTTAAAATTCCATATGCTAAGCTATATTATCAACATTTAATTTCAATTTCATAACAAAAGCATATAGACAGGATCACTGAAAGAAATAGTATCACAAGAACAACACAAATTTATCCTGGGAAAGGGCCTAAAGGGAAAAACCCAGCAAAAGCTTCCTCAATATAGATGCACCAAAAATATAAAAGGTAAAACCCAAAAGACTGATCCTCCTTCTTCTCCAACTACAGATCTTTCTCTCTCTCTCTCATGTGCTACACAAGTGAGTGTGAGTGTGTTCAAATGAGAATCAACTCACCTCTATTTATATTCTTTCGTTCACTTAATATTTAACTCAGTTATGTAGGCTCGAGTAATCCTAACTTAGTTATGTAGGCTCAAGTAACCACAACTGGGGTACTAATGACCCGACTTACAATGGAGGGGAATTCCTCATGACTCTTATTAATTCTCCCAAATAGGAACATCGGGGTATAAAGAAACACAAGTGATTCTCCCTCTAGGAGAATCAAGGACCATTAAAATATATATAGAATATTCTTTGAAGTTACAATAATTCAACAGCCGGCCCATACCTAGATGTAAAAATCCTGCAAGACATTAACCATGACCTCAACTAGCCACAAAAATGTCTTTCAGCTTGTCTTTTCCAGTCATAAATAGGTGCAAAAATTGTACTTCCTCCTCTTGCTGGCTTGTCCTTCTGCAGTCTTCCTTGGCTTCTATATTCCAACCTTAAATTCTCTACCTGCCTCTTCCACCAACTTAGAGCTGCTTTCATTATTGCAGCATATTCATTGTAGCTTTTCTTCCGCCTCTTTCTCCGTCGCACACATGTTTTTATCTTATCTATGCTGATTCCTTCTTAGCCTGCTTTTATCCTGTCGCGCATGCACTTTTCATCCTTTTTATTGTGCATTCGCTTCTTCCTTGTATACTTTCATTGGCCCAACACTTACATTGGGTGGAAAATCTGGTCCCGGTCAGGAAGAAAAACAGGGAGATAAGAATATGTATCGACTTCAGGAACTTGAACATAGTTTCCCTATGGGATCATTACCCATTTCCCAAAATGGACCATATCTTGCAGAGAGTAGTGAGTTAACAGAGGATCTCCACTCTGGATGGCTTCTCAGGTTATAACCATATTGTGGTGCACCAAGAGGATCAAGAGAAGACAACATTTACCACACCCCGGGGCACTTTCATGTATGCTAAAATTCCATTTGGGATTATGAATGCGGGAGAAACTTTCCAGTGGGATATGGACATATATTTCACAAATGAAAAAGACAAAATTATGGGGACGATATCACTGTTTTCTCAAAATATGATGAAGAGCATCCCACACACCTGTTGAGAATGTTTAAGAAATGTAGAAGGTTCAACATCTCCCTGAATCTGAAAAAATATTTCTTTGCTATGAGAGAAGGGAAGTTTCTGGGCCATATAATCTCTTAGGAAGGCATTAGGATAGATCCAAAGAGGGTCAAGGCGATCAACAAAATCGAGCTCCCTCGAAATAAAGTTGAATTCCAGTATTTCCTAGGAAGGTAATATTTCCGAGAAGATTTATTACTGCATTTGTGACATAGTGAAATTTATAACTGATATTCCGGGGAAGGATAAAGAAATCAAGTGGACTTCTGAAGCCAAAAAATCCTTTGAAGACATAAAGAAGGCCATTTCTGAAGCTCCTGTGCTAGCCAAACCTGATTTTTCTAAACACTTCCTCATATTTTCATTTTCCTCAGAGCACACAGTGGAAGGGGTATTTCTACAAAAGAATCATGAGGGGCATGAACAACCCATTGATTTTTACAGCAAGACCCTAAGAGACGCTCTCCTGAAGTATAATATCTTGGATAATCAAGCCTATGCCCTGGTGCATGCCTTAAAGGAATTCTAAGTGTACATATTACACTCCCATATCATTGTTCATGTCCCCACCGGTGATGTAAAGGACATTCTGACCTAACATGAACTTGAGGGGCAAAGGGGAAAGTGGAGAGCAGTTTTGCTGGAGTATGACCTGGAAATCAATCCCAAAAATTTAATCAAATGCCAGGGACTATCCATATCTTGGACCAGTCAAAATGTGATGTTCTCAACCTACACATGATTGCTGAGTTTTCAGAAGCAGATCAAGATCCTCAGGGACAACCAGGTCCTCAGTAGGTGAGCATTTTTTGTCATCCCCATGGTACATTGATATCATTTTTGTGTTGCAACATATACAGACCCCATAGGGTATGGATAGGACAAGGGATAGATTCCTCAAACAAAAGGCATTTAGGTTTTTCATCCTGGAAGGGAAATCATATTGGAAGGAGCTAGGAGGAGTGGTGCTGAACTGTGTGGAGGAGCAGGAGGAAAAAATGCTCATTGAGGAGTTCCATGTAGGAAAATGTGGGGGCCATCACTATTGGAAGGCCACTGTAAAAAAATCATGAGGGAAAGGTTTTATTGGCCCACCATCTTCTCTGATACTCACAAGAAATTTTTTTCCTACCACAAATGTCAGGTCTTTGAGGGGAGAAGGAAGCTATTACCACTTCCTTTGAAACCCATACAAGTAGAAGCCCCTTTCCAACAATGAGGGCTAGATTTCATTGGAGAAATAAATCCAAATTCTGTAGGGCAATGCAGGTAGATCCTCACTACCACTGACTACTTCACAAAATGGATAGAGTCCATCCCCACGAGACAAGCCACAGAGACGGTGATCATGTCGTTTCTGGAGGAGCATATCCTGTCAATATTTGGGGTTCTCAGGAAGATAATCACTGAAAATTCCCCTGCTTTCAAATCAAAGAAAATGGTTGAGTTTTGTTCCAAATATCACATAAAATTGGGACACTCCACAACCTACTACCCTTAGGGAAATGTGCTAGCAGAATCTTCAAACAAGAACCTCATAAGAGTCATTAAGAAACTACTACTGGATAACAAGAAATATTGGTACACTAAGCTAATCCATGCTTTTTGGGTTGACAGAATCAACATGAAGAATTCCATTGGTACCTCACCTTTCTAGCTGGTGTATGTCTCTGAAGTGATTTTTCCTAGTTCCTTCAGCTTTCCAGTGATGAAATTGCTACAGGAAAAGGAAATAGAGAGACATCCAACCCATAGGAGTATGTCTCAGCTGATTGAACTACAACAACAGAGGGAGAAATTATTTGACAAAACTTAGAAGTTTCAGGAAAAAATGAAAGAAATATTTGATAGAAGGACTAAGATTGATGATTTCCAGTTGGGAGATGTAGTTTTGCTGTGGGATGCACCACACAAGGAAAATGGGAAACACGGTAAGTTTTATCACTTGTGGAAGGGCCCGTATAAAATTACAGCCTTCCGAGGAAAGAATTCCTATGTTTTGTATGAGATGGAGGGCGGTCAAGTATCTAGAGCTCTTGTAAATGGGAGGCTCCTCAAACACTAATTTCTGTAAAAGTAAGTTCAAATCCATTTTCATTGTATATACCATTTAGTTTTAACATTGCATGTGTGGATAGCCCCCATGTTATACTTAAAGCACCAGGTGAAGGCAGTAAGGTATCCAACAGGGGTTGTCATTTAGTTTTATTTTTTAGAAAAATTTCAAGTTGCAAGAATGTGGTCTATGTGGTTCTTTTCTACCTCACATGGAGGATAACATCCCAGAGTTGGAGCCACTGTTAACACTTGTGTAAATTTTGAAGACTTCTACACAAAGCACCTACACTAATATTCCCTTCAAAGGCCCAGACCAGTGGAAATGAGGGGTAGGGTAAAACAAATTTCATGTCTTATGACCTAGAGGTATGCAGGAAGGGGTTTTGATGTTGTTGGGTAGGATTATTCCTAAATCCTAAATGTCAAAACAGTAAGAAATCCTTTGGAGCGACCTGGAAATGTGCCTAAGTATGAAGAATATGGTCAAAGATAAAGTCTGGGACATAATGAACGGTGGAGATTCAATCCGCACTAAATCGGACACTCCATAATGGTCCCGCCGTAAAAAATAGGAGCGAAAGGGCGGAAGATCAAAGAATATGGTTTGAGTAAAGAAAATATGTTGAACCCGTGTTCTGTGATTCACCTCGTGAGATCCGACGGACAAGAGAAAATCCACATAAGATCGAACGACCCACAGGAAACATGAGAGGTGGAAAGTTGAAACCAAAAAAAGGTGAAGTTTTGGTCATAGAAACTTCAAATCCCAATTTCTGCCTTTAGCGATCCATGAGATCTACGGCTCATATCACTTCTGCCCAGATCAACGGTGCAGAAAGAAAAAGGGGCAAAAAAGAAAAAGAGGTTTGATCTGGAGAATTAGAATCCTGATTTCTAATTTCCACGATCCTCCAGATCGACTATCCAGAGTGCTCCCGCCAAGGATCAACGACTCTGAAAAGAACAAAAAGGGAATAAATTAAAAAAAGGAAATACAAAGAATTTGGTCATGAAAGGTTGAAGGCTTGATTTATGTGATCCTCCAGATCCAACGGTTAGGAAAATCCCCGCAGATATCAACGATGCGAAAAATTCGGTAGCATAAAGACAAAAATAAAACTTCGTAGAAGGTTCAAATCCTGATTTTTGCCTTCCATGATCCACTAGATCTACAACTCAGATCACTTCCTCCCAGATCAATAGTGTAGAAAGAAGAGGCGGGAGCATAAAGGTGAAAGCGAAAAAGGTAAACTCCCAGGTTGCAAAATTGGAAACCCCAACTTTCATCTTCTGCAGTCTGAAATCTAGTGGCTTAGATCGCTTCCACCCAGATCGATGGTCTGGAAAGGAGGAGAAGGTCGAAAATAAGAAACATATGAATTTGGCCGTAAAATGCAAAGATCCAAATTTTCACAGCCCACATATTTGGTCTCAAATCGACGGTCCATTTTAACTTCCACATTTTAGATCAACGGTCCATACTGACCCCGCAACAGAAAGTCGGAATTGAAGGTTGAAAGTCAAAAAGACAGAATTTTGGTCATAAAAAGAAAGGAATTTTGCTTCCCACTGATCCCAAATCGACGACCAATAATGTGTCTGTTACACTGTATCCTAGTGTAATCAGCTAGCTCGGATCCAGGTTAAGAAGGAAGATGTTCCATCTTCAGAATAATAATGTATAAATATAATAATTGAATGGATGATAAAATACGATGGATATGGACGCTTTAAATATGGCTTGTCTATCAAATATTGAAGATAAATTTCTCTTCATAACTATATTTAATAATTAATTACTATTAATAATAGTTATAACCTATTTATTTACTATTTTATTGTTGTAACATTACCTTCCCCTTGGGAAATATTTGTCCTCAAAGTTGAGTTTTCTCATGTCATCTTTTATTCTAGCTCGGTGTCATAATGATGAATTGAGAGATGCAAATTTGATTACGACCATTGCTTCATTTTGATTATTTTGTCTTGGTATTTGTAGTAAGTATGAACTTGGTGAAGTTTTGTTTACACTTTTACCACTTGTGTGATTTCTTCTTTTAATTATGTTTGTCGTCAATTGAACATAATCGACATACATGATGACCTTAACTATTTTCGTCTTGTTATTCCAACATATTTCGTGTCAGTTCCCTTGAATGGGCTCTTTGTGCTTATAATGCTCATAAGAACACCAGTATTATCTTGTGTCTGATAGATATTATAGTTGCTTTCCTTGATGTTCTTTATAGAAGTCCTTGTGATGACATATGTCCTTCATGCGTTTGTTATTGTGATATTATTGTCAATGCATTGCTCATCGTTATTATTAGTAACAACGACTTGTCTCTCTCTTTTTTTGTAACTAGGGGAATCAACAACTGGGGCTAGGATGGCACTCGCGTGACATGGGGTCCAGGGATCCATTCCCACTACCACTATACCACTAGGTGCCCCACACCCACCCGCAAGACATGGGAAATAGGTAAACCTGAGTGGGATTTGATCTTGTGACCTCCATTTACAACAAGTGACTTCATATCAATCGAACACCAATGAGCCACACCCGTTCGGGCTAAAAAAAACACATCGGATTGTCTCTTATCACAATCTTGGTGAGGATCATCTTTCTCCTTATCAAATATTTCTTTGTCCTTTTGTTCATTACTAGGGTATCTTATATCTTTGTCTTGAACAATATTTTTATTGATGTTGTCACATCCCCTCTCGTCTACCACCGAGGGAACGCGACCATGCTGCTATCGATCTGGGAAAAATAGCCCCATAAACAAAATATGAAATGAATTGAAGTAAAAACATGCACATACACATAAAAAATTCATATACAATGGAAGCAAAATACATTCATTCACATCATTTAACATGTTCATTTAATTCATAAACACATATAAAATTACAGAGATAAAATAGACAAGAATACTTATCTTGAAAGGAGCTTGTCCTGCAACCAGCTACGTCACTGCAACATTCCACCCAAACATAGGCCAGTGTGCTCGTTAACCTCTCAGCAGCACTACCACCCCCGAGCTAGGCATGATTCCCACAAGGAATAAGTGAACACTAGCAGACTCATGCATAGCCAAGGATATATCAAGAACTCAGCCAAGCCAATGCAGTTGGGTTTATCAGGATACAAAGGAGTTGGAAAGGATGACTTCTAAGCTAGTGAGCTAAGCCCCAGAGCTATGGACACCTGCACTAGATCTAGCCTGGCTTCTAAAACATCTACACACCAAACACAAGGAAGCATTCCCTTATCTGCTACACAGTCCCTCAGGCTATGCCTTCCCTTCCAGTGCTATTAAGGGTGTGAAAAGAAGAAATCCACCCCTCTATATATGTCTGTGAGGTTCCTTCTTACACTAGGTTTATCAAGCTAGTCCAAACCCCGTTTCCACTCCCAAACCAATTCAGAGACCAAACAAAACATGTATACACAACAATTACAGTTCTGGGATTGAAGGTGTTAAGACTGAAAATTCTTCCTAGTCTTTGTGTGTTGTTTTTCTCTAAAGGTTCATTTCTTAATTAATTTTCATTTTGAGCTTGCTCTAAATTTTAATAATTTTAATTTCATTTTTGTTATAGGTTATAGTTTGATTTAATTTATTTCTTTTTTCTTTTTAAAGTTTTCTTTTTAAATGGATTATTAAGTATTATATATCTTTTAAAGTCTACCAATGCTGATTTAGATTCATTCCAAGGTGTATATCCAAGGTCTAACCCTTGTTTTGAGCTCTTTGTGAAATATGTCATTAGGAGATTCCTGTAGCGCAAAATTTGGGATCTATACCATACAACACTACAGGAATCATGAAGAATTGGGAAGAATGGTTGATTGATGATATAGCATGGTCGTTGCAGTTGAGGATAATGGGAACTCTTTAGACACCTGTTTAATGTATAATGACACATGTACATAACCCTGTTCCATCCTGTTGCAGCTGCAACTTTTTTCCCAAATTTTTAAAAATTTTGGACCCTCCTTTTAATTTTATCTTTCCTGGGAGTGTTTGGATTCCTGAACTATGTCTTTCCTCTATTATGAATTTGGGTTTTCCTGAGCTTGATTTGAGTTCAATTGTTTACCACTTTCAGAGGTTGAATGATATAAAATTGCCAGTGCTTTTGACTGTGGAACTTAAAATTTTTGATTTTTCAATGGTCTGGTTTTATCGCGGTCGGATGTTTGTTGAAGATTAAAGTAGGGATTTTAGTTCTCTCTGTCGCCGCTATTTCGAAGATGAAACTAACTAATTTTACCGCTGCACAACTTTAAAGTCTGTCAAACACTTAATATTTTCAGAGATTTTTCCTGTTTTGATGATTTTCCTACTCGCTATTGGAAGTCTATTCATGTTTGAGTCGGAGCTTTAGCTCTCTTTGTCGCCGCTGTTTTGGAGGGAAGTTAGAGAGTGTGCCGATGGGTAGTTCTGATTTTCGTAGATGCCTTTGTTTTATTGATCAAACTTTTACTTTGCAATGTTTTTGTTTTTGCTATTGGAATGGTGTTTATGATTGATCGTGGCATTAGTTCTTTGCAGCGACGACATGGCAGCATCGTTAAGTTTTGAATCATCGATATATAGTCCTTAGCTCTTCTGATCACCGGTGATTTTTATTTTTCGTGGAAGCTGTAGTCAGTCTATCTCCCACTGTTGTGGCTGCGTAATGAACTATATCGCCGATGATTAGTGGTTTTGAGCTCCAACCTTTAGCTTTAGAGCTTGCCGGCCGCCGATGTTTTTATGTTGACCGCAGAACTTTTAGTTTTTCTGTCGCCCGCCATTGCGGCTCCTTGGTGAATTGATTGTTTGATGCCGCAATTTTTTTTTAGTGTTTTATTTTGCCGAAATTTTCATTTGCAAGCAGAAGCCATAGTCTGATGTCTTCCACTATTGCGGCTCCATAGTGCACTAACCATCCGACTTATAGTGTTTCCGCCCACCGATGAGAGTTTTGTTTTCACCCGATGCCTAGTATTTTTTCCCACCGATAAGGGTTTTCCCTCCTTTCTCATGTGATTTTACTCTTTTTTTGATGGCAGTTACTTTCTCATTTTTAATGCTTTCATCGGAGGATGTTGAATTGGTCCAGATGCGGCTGGGATTGAGATGAAGAGTTTGTTCCTTCGGGATCATGATTTTAGTTGGGCAGCGGGTTTAGAGGATTTTCTTTGCATTATCATGTTTTCTTTTCATGTATTGACATTGTTTAGAGTTCATTTTACAGAATGCATGTCTTGATACAATTCGTATTACTTTATTAAACCCTAAATGGTCTAAAATCTACTATCTTCATGAGAGGATGATTACTGTGAGTAAGATGTGTTTAAAAGACAAAATAGAAGGGAGGCAGTAAGGAAGGAAGCGACTGAAGAATGGAGAAGCATAAATAGAGAAAAGAAAAAGAAAGTTAGGTCTAAGCTCAACAGGATCTAGCAAGGGACCAACGGATTACTGAGCATAATCAATAAGAGTAGAGGCCCAGGTTTGGAAAAGTTCGTCAGTTACCAAGCTGGTCCCTTTTCATAAAAGTGCTCTCATTAGAGGAAATTTGGGGTCTAAAATGGGCCTTATAAGAAAACGTGCCAAAATAAGTTTTTGTGAGTTGGAATTCAAGAACCAATAGAATTTCAATAAAATAAGTCAACCATAATGGTTGAATTGACATATTTGTCATTAAAAAAAACTACTTTTTTTGTTCATATTTTCGACATATCTCCCTGTGTTTTTACTCAAATTTTGATCGGGAGAGCTCGTTGGATGCGGAATTTGATTCCACATCCAACGAGTACCCACACTGCATACTTTTGACATACCCCGCTACCCCAAAAACAAGAAATACCTGAAAAAATGTGATGATGACATCATCATCACGTTTTTTTCAGGTATTTCTTGCTTTTGGAATAGCAGGGTCCGTAAAAAATATGTGTGGGTACTCGTTGGATGCGGAATCAAATTACGCATCCAACGGGCTCTCCCGATCAAAATTTGAGTAAAAACACAATGAGATATGTCGAAAATACGAACACAAAAAGTAGTTTTTTTCTTTCTTCCTCCAAAATTAATCAATATTATTTTATTATTTTAACTATTATTTTATTATTTTAACTATTATTTTATTATTTTCCTTAGGAGGCCCATTTTAGACCCCAAAATTCCTCTAATGTAAAATATTAACCTGAAATGTAACGTATTGTATAAATCATGAGCACTCACAAAAAGACAAAAGTGTGGGATTGAATGGTTGGGGGGAGCCCAAAGGTCACTGAGGGGCAGCCCAAGAGTTTTGCTTGTAGTATAAATATAGGAGAGTTAGATAGAAGAGGTGGAATTTTTCCCAGATAGATTTGTGAGAGTATGATGTAAGAAGAACTATTTCCTTTTGCATAAAGAAATTACAAGTTTCCTATTGGAGAAAGCTTTGTGGAAGGTTTCAAATGTTGTGCAATGGATTTGTTGAATATGAACTATTTCGTTTTCAGCTGTTATCCATTAACTGTGAGATCATTTTAACTCTGTGAACCTATGTTCTTGTTATGAATGCACTCTAGTTTATTCTATGAAATTTCCACTATGAGTAATGAATGTTGTTCATAAACAATTAGCTATCTGGTTGTTCATATATCTATAAATGTTCACGTGTTTTGAAATAAGTAACAACTATTTGTGATTTTTCTTAATGCATGCATAAAATACATTACTCATTGATGAATAATAATCTTGCTCCCTAGTGATAGGTTAGATAGTTAGTTTTAGTTTTTTCCTGCTATGTGTGGTTTAGATGCAAGAGAGTTAAGACGAGAGGTAAGAACCTGCGCATCACATTGTGACCACTCCTCGTATTCTTTATCAATATGCATTTTTAGATAGGCACTTGCATCTCATACTTAAATAAAAAAACTAAAAACATACACAGTGGACCGGGCCGTAACCGGTAAAACCCTTTATTTTTGTTACTTGACCTACGGTATCCAGACCGTAAAACAGACGGATTACCCATACCAAATAGTAATGGGCTAGTTGGGAACGTTTACTGGGAGAATCCATAACTGTTGCTACCTGCGATTTTCCAGGCCTCAATAGTTTTTGGCTCTAGAAGGAGGGAAGCTAGTGCATGGCTGGCCGAGGAAACTTATTTTCTCGAGATTATTCCACCGGTGATAGTTCTGAAAGCAGTTTGTTTCCCAATCCAATTCCTAAAGAGAAGGGTAAAGAGCATCTGTATTCTATTGATAACGAAGTAGTTAATGATTTGAGAAGACATACTAGGGCATATGTGAAGAATATTGGAGGATTACCAATTATTCATGTATTGCCTAGAAGAGAATATAAGAAGCAAGACCATCCTATATTGGAACGCAATGTTGGTTGGAGATTTTGAAGAACTGGTAGAAACAACCTTACAGGAAGTTGTTCAGCCTTTAACATCAAGTGGGCCCAGATACACCTTACTCTTCACCTGTTCATACCCCTATTCACTCACCACCTCATTCTCCACCTAGACTCATGGCAAACGTGAATGCAAATCAGCCACCCAACCCACCAAATCCACCACCTGCTTGGAGGGCTAGGTCACCTTTAAACCTGGCACCCCCTTTACATGACTTACCTCAAGCTTTTGAGAAAATGCTGCCCAAGTTTGACAGAAGTGAAAATATTTTGGTAGATGATCATTTGCAAAGCTTTTACTTGGCTATAGAAGGACTAAGGGCTGTAGAACATGAAGATGTAGTCTGCATATTGTTTCCGCATACCCTGAAAGGAGCAACAACCTCATGGTATTTTTCTCTACCTGCAAAATCAATCACAGACTGGGATACATTTGAAAGAATATTTAGACATAGGTATGCAGTCCAAAAAACTCATGCAGCGTTAATGAAGGGGTTATGCACTTTAAAGAAAGAAAGAAAATAAAAAGTGCATAGTTTCACCCAAAGGTTTGCTGCTTATCTTAAGAATTTTTCTGCAACTGATAAACCATCTGATAAGGTTTTGATTGCATACTATACTTCAACTTTAGGTCTTGACTTGGCCATGTTTTCCAAGATGCAAGTCAAACCTACGTTGTCATAAACTTATGAATAAGCCGAGAGAGTAGAAGCTGAAAAAGAGAGCATAGAAGATTATCTTGAGCAGTCGGGAGAAAAAACTTTTGAAGGAATGTTGAAAATGATGCAGAAAATATCTAATAGAGTGATAGATTTGGAAAAAGAAAAGGAGTCTCATAAAGCATACAAGCCTTACTATGAAAGGAGAGAGGACAACAATAAATCTAAACCTCCTCCACATAGTCCTGCATCAATGAATTTAACGGAGGTAGGGATGGATAATTTTTGCACCTTTCATCAGCAGCCTCATTCTGAAAAAAAATTCCCTCAATGTATCAATTCGATGACATTAGTAATGAATAAGATATTGGAATCTAAACTAACAGAAGTTGATGATGAGGAGGAAAAGGGAAATAAATCCACAGAAAAACAAGAGGATGATGCTCTGGTTTTATGGGACTGTGTCTCACTTTTTGATACAGAAGACGAAGGTACTTTGAAGAATGCGGAGATATCAGAAACAAATGTGACAACAAGGATCCAAGGTTTGTTAAATAAAGACAATTCAATAATTCCAAAGATTAAGAAATTTCAAGACAATATGAAGAAAATACAGAAGAACAACACAGATGATAAAATACCTGAACTTACTATTAGCAGTCAAGATCCAAAAGTCAAGATCCAAAACAAGTCAACATGCCTGATAGGCCTATTGAAGACAAAGCTAATAATGTCAAGGAAAATATCAAAGCACCTGAGATGGGGTACGAATTGTTAAAAGCACTCGAAGTACCAGAGGAGGAGCTTCCCACTAACAACCAACCTATAGAAGAGATTGTTGAAGCAAGTGTGGGAGGTAAGACTAGGTTTAAAACCCCACCATTCCTCCTGACCTTTGAGATTTTAAACCATAAGGTGCACAATTGTTTAGTAGAATCAGGGTCGTCGGTCAATGTTATGCCACTTTCAGTCTGCAAAAATATCAATGGACAACCTAAACCAACTTCCTGATAGGTTACTCAGTTAGATAGGACCAATGTGAAAGTAGTCGGGGAAATGGAAGATGTTCCGATTCACTTATCTGCAAATGAAAAGATATGTCAGTACATTGATATTGTAGTAGAAGACATACTTGATGGATATGGAATGATTTTGAATCAAGACTGGTCAGCAAGACTAAATGGGTATTTTGCTTCAGATTGGTCACACTTGTGGTTTCCTCAGAAGGGAAGTCCAAACCAGATTAAAATATTAAGAGAGCCCCACATGAAGCACAATGTTACTCAATTGGAAGAAAAAAATGAACCAGTGAATTCTGTGTTGGGAAATCATCTAATTGAGCTAGAACCGAGAGACTACTAAGTAGAAGAAGCTAGCAGTACATCAGACACCCATCCCGATATCCTTTGATTTTCACGGGTTGATGAGATTGATTGTAAAATAGTAGATGCAGTTTTTGATAATGGGTAGGCCTTTTTCAATTTGCAGTCAAGCCTAGCCCCTCAACTTACAAGCTGTCAGATTTATAGGGGTGGGCAGAGGATTGACTAGTTAGTGGTTTAGTTCTCAAACTTTATTATTCTTTTTCTTGATTTTTGTTTTTGGATTATCTTATACATAATTAAATTGATTTGGTTGTTTATTTTGATTTACTTTATTTCTATTTGTTCTAGTTTAGATTTTCATGGATTTAAATAAAAGAAGCAAACCTTTGGTTATATGGAGAGCATCAGAATTTTGGATTAACTAAAATACTTGATTATAAGACTGTGTACTATTGTGTTATTTGAAAGAATTTATTCTAGTTTAACAGTTTTCCTAAATGGCTATGAACACATTGGAGTCCTACTTAATCCTTGTAAAATAACTCAGGATCAAAAGGTCTGGAATACTATTTCAAGGCTCCATCCATCTCACATTTAAAAAAATGTCCTAGGGAGTGACAACAAAAGATCCATGGAAAGGAAGCAAGGTAAATAGTATATTATATATAAATGATCCCATGCCAAGAATTGAAAGCCGAAAGCCAAATAAGAGTTAAGAATCTCCTAAGAAAGCAATGTGTATCAAAACAAAGTACTGGACCATATAAGTACAAAAATGCCAAAGTTCTTCTCCATCTGTGAGCTGAAAATTAAATACATCTCTCACACAAAAGGACACTATGGATAGAGGAGCCTGAATAAAAATTCAGAAAGAAATGCATGCATGAGGAATTAAACAAGGACAAAAAGGTCCAAAAGCACAAAAGGTGAAAAATGGCATAGGAATGAGGAACAAATGAATATTTTTATTTACCATATGTTACAATACTGTGGTGTCCAAGCTGGAAGCTACCTGAAGACAAAGGTAAAAAATGAAACTCATATTCTTGGCCTCAAAAGAGTTATCTTGACTTTGAAATCTTGGTTTCCATTTTCCTAAATTGGACTATCACCAGTGATTAAATGTACATACACTTTCCATTTGGGAAATCTAGACATCTAGAAGAATTCAACATGTTGGTTTTATTGCAAAACAGTCTGTTACTTAAGGAATAAATTGTCCAGAGATCTAGGTTCACCAAGTAGTCGCCAATTGTTGCAGCTGCAACTTTTTTCCCAATTTTTTTAAAATTTTGGACCCTCCTTTTAATTTTATCTTGCCTGGGAGTGTTTGGATTCCTGAACTATGTCTTTCCTCTGTTACGAATTTGGGTTTTCCTGAGCTTGATTTGAGTTCAATTGTTTACCACTTTTTGAGGTTGAATGATATAAAACTGCCAATGATTTTGACTGTGGAACTTAAAAAATTTTATTTTTCGATGGTCTGGTTTTATCGCGATCGAATGTTTGTTGAAGATTAAAGTCAGGATTTTAGTTCTCTGTGTCGCTGCTGTTTCGGAGATGAAACTAACTAATTTTACCGCTGCACAACTTTAAAGTCTGTCGAACACTTAACGTTTTCAGATATTTTTCCTGTTTCGATGATTTTCCTACTCGCTATCGGAAGTCTATTCATGTTTGATTCGGAGCTTTAGCTCTCTTCGTCACCATTGTTTCAGAGCGCAGTTAGAGAGTGTGCCGATGGCTAGTTTTGATTTTCGCAGATGCCTTTGTTTTATTGATCAAAATTTTACTTTGTAATGTTTTTGTTTTTGCTATCGGAATGGTGCTGATGATTGATCGGAGCATTAGTTCTTTGTGGCACCGACATGATGTCAATGTTAAGTTTTGAATCGCCAATATATAGTCCTTAGCTCTTCCGATCACCGGTGATTTTTCTTTTTCACGGAAGCTGTAGTCAGTCTATCTCCCGCCGTTGTGGTTGCATAATAAACTATATCGCCGATGATTAGTGGTTTTGAGCTCCGACTTTAGCTTTAGAGCTTGCCTGCTGCCGATGTTTTTATGTTGACCGTGGAACTTTTAGTTTGTCCATCGCCCGCCGTTGCGGCTCCTTGGCGAACTGATCGTCCGATGCTGTAGTTTTTTTTTAGTGTTTTATTTCACCTACATTTTCATTTGCAAGCAGAAGCCGTAGTCTGATGTCTTCCACCATTGCAGCTCCATAGTGCACTAACCATCCGACTTATAGTGTTTCCTCCCATCGATGAGAGTTTTGTTTTCGCCCGATGCTTAGTATTTTTTCCTGCTGGTAAGGGTTTTCCCATCTTTCTCATGTGCTTTTACTCTATTTTTTGATGGCGGTTACTTTGTCATTTTTCATGCTTTCATCGTAGGATGTCGAATTGGTCCAGATGCGGTCAGGATTGAGATGAAGAGTTTGTTCTTTCGGGATCGTGATTTTAGTTTGGCAGTGGGTTTAGAGGATTTTTAGACCCAACTGTCAGGATTTTCTTTGCATTATCATGTTTTATTTTCATGCATTAACATTGTTTAGAGTTCATTTTATAGAATGCATGTATTGATACAATTCTTATTACTTTATTAAACCCTAAATGGTCTAAGATATTCTATCTTCATGACAGGATGATTACTGCAAGTAAGATGTGTTTAAAAGACAAAGTAGAAGGGAGGCAGTAAGGAAGGAAGCGGTTGAAGAATGAAGAAGCAGAAATAGAAAAAAGAAGAAGAAAGTTAGGTCTGAGCTCAACAGGATATAGCAAGGGACCAATGGATTACTGAGCATAATCAATAAGAGAAAAGGCCCCCGCTTGGAAAAGTTCGTCAGTTACCAAGCTGGTCCATTTTCATTAAAGTGCTCTTAAAATCTTAACCTGAAATGTAACGTATTGTATAAATCATGAGCACTGACAAAAAGACAAAATTGTGGGAATGAATGGTTGGGGGGAGCCCAAAGGTCACCGAGGGGCAGCCCAAGAGTTTTTCTTGTAGTATAAATATAGGAGAGTTAGATAGAAGAGGTGGACTTTTTCCCAGATAGATTTGTGAGAGTATGATGTAAGAAGAACTATTTCCTTTTGCATAAATAAATTACAAGTTTCCTGTTGGAGAAAGCTTTGTGGAAGGTTTCAAATGCTGTGCAATGTATTTGTTGAATGTGAACTATTTTATTTTCAGATGTTATCCATTAACTGTGAGATTGTTCTAACTCTTTGAACCTATGTTCTTGTTATGGATGCGCTCTAGTTTATTTTATGAAATTTCCACTATGAGTAATGAATGCTGTTCATAAACAATTAGCTATCTGGTTGTTCATATATCTATAAATGTTCATGTGTTTTGAAATAAGTAACAACTATCTATGATTTTTCTTAATGCATGCACAAAATACATTACTAATCGATGAATAATAATCTTGCTCCCTAGGGAGAGGTTAGATAGTTAGTTTTAGTTTTTTCTTGCTGTGTGTGGTTTAGATGCAAGAGAGGTAAGATGAGAGGTAAGAACCTGCGCATCACATTGTGACCACTCCTCGTATTCTCTATCAATATTCATTTTTAGATAGGCACTTGCATCTCATACTTAAATACAAAAAACTAAAAACATACACTGTCACGTCCCCATGCCTCCGACCAGCGTAGAGGACGTGACCTAAAATTTAATCACAGTGGGATAAGAGCCCCATGAACACGTACATGACAAAAATTGCATAAATAGAGTGCTGCAGGGAAATGCATTACAGTGAAACATGCACAGATTCCATTCATTTGTCATACACAGCGGAAACCACATACATTTCT
>LPNX010331144.1:261071-299267 GCA_001517045.1 Pseudotsuga menziesii
CATACACGGTGGACCGGGCCGTAACCGGTAAAACCCTTTATTTTTGTTACTTGACCTACGGTAGCCTGACCTTAAACAGGACAGATTCCCCATACCAAACAGTTATGGGCTAGTTGGGAACGTTTACTGGAGAGAATCCCTAACTGTTGTTACCTGTGATTTTCCAGGCCTCAACGCATCCATCATGGATAATGTATGAAGCTGTGTGAATATGATTGAGAAAATCGTGGTTTTGAACTGCTACGGTTTCTGGCTTGGGTTTTGAATCTCACTGTTTCAGAGTGTAATTTTGAGAATTCTTGAATTTTCCTAAGGAAGTAAATAGGCCAAGTTACAGTATAGATATGGGAAAGAGTGGAAGGATTAATAGGTATGAACCTATAGACATAAGTTGTGCTATTAAATTTCTAGAATGTGCAGCATTATTTCGAACAATAGGGTGGTTTAGTTTCTTTGAGAAGATCACTGGTTTCAATCCTGAAGTTTCACACCATTTCTCCCATAATTTCATCAACGAGACTGTAAAATTTAATACTCTTAGGTTCGAGCTAATAGAGGATTTAATAGTTGAATCCATAGGTGTCCCAACAGATGGAAAATACTGGTTTAAAAAGATTCCTTTCAGTTTCGACCCTACGATTTCTTACTACCAGGAAATGAAACCTTAGATTAGGGAAAAGGAATTCCATTAGAAAAGTTTAAGTCGGAATGGGAGGAAGCCATTGGTATTGTATAGAGCTATATTACATGCGATGACAGGTTCACATTAGTATTTAAATACCACGTTATATTTTTACAGCATTTAAATTAGCAGTCCAAGATGAATTTTCCCTTGTTTCTCTTAAAAAGTATCCAAAAGATGTCAAATAGAGTCAAGGGACAATTCGACCATACAAACCAATCAATATTTCACCATGGATTGATCAAATTGATCATATGCACAGTGTTGCAAAATAAAAACAGGAGTTGGGATCACTTCTTATTCTGCTCAGGGTTTACTAATGAACAAGATGATCATGCAAAGAAAAGCTTGACCAATAAACGATTTGGTTTTGTTAAAAGATTTTAAAAAAAGGTGTTTGAAGATTTAGTACAAGATAACCTTTAGGAAAATAGTTCAGGTCAAGGTTTCATAGATCCTGTTGTTGAAGATCGAGGAAAATCATTGGATGATGAGTGAGAGCATATTTTGAAGAATGAAAAAATGGAGAAGACATGTGATTTGAACCCTGATGAAGGTATTGGTTCAACAGAACATAAGCAAAGTTTTATATGTGTACAAGAAAGCTCAACTAAAGTTTCTGTTGCAGCTTATTTGAAGGGTAATGTTTCGCAAGTCCCAGAGGTAAATGTACATAATAAATCTCTTATGCAATTGGAAGGATCGAAATGGAGGCCAAAGAGAAAAGCCACCAATAAATTCATATTGAATATGAAGCGAATTTTAAACCCTAAACTATAAAATGAGAAGGTTACAGTCATTGAAGATTCTTCAGGTGAGGAAGATAATGAAAGTGAAGAAAATATGAGCCCATAACAAAATGGTAGTCAAGAGGATCATTTAATATCATCAGAGCTGATTCAAGAAAACCATGAAGTTCTAGAAAAATAGGTTACTCCTATTATAGAACATGGTATGACTTCGGGAGCTTCGTTTGCAAAGGAAGCAATGAAGGATAGGTAGGAAGAATATTTAATCTTTAAAAAGCTGAATATTCCATTGTTGTCAAACCAATATTCTACATTGCATGGAGAGGTGTATATGGATTCAAAAGTTGAAAATCTCAAGAAAACTTTGCAACAACATAGTCATAGATTGATTTTCTTAATGAAGGCTAGTAATGACAAATAGGAGATTAAGAGAAGACATGGAAGACATTAATGCACACTATCAAGAACTGATAGCTGTCTCGAAAGAAGAATTGAAGAGAAAAAGAGAAATCCAGAATCAAGCTGAAGATTTAACCCAACAAGTTTACAAGTTAAGCAAGCAAAATGAAATGTTATTAAACAGAGTTAGAAGTCTGGAGATAGAGAAGGAGAAAACTAAGAAGTAGTCTCATTCTTTGGAGGGGATCACTATGCTGGCAGAAGTAGCCAAGTGGTTATGACTACTACCTAATGTTCAGTTGTTCAGTATTTTTTTTTGTTATAACACATACAGTAGTTAACATTTTTTTGATTTTAAAGATTCGAAGTTAAAAAGTAACTATTTTTGTAACTAGTTCAAATTTAGACCTAAAAGATAGTTGTGAAGAAGTTATTAAATTTCTCTAGTTTGTAAAATGATAAAAATAGGAAAATTGATTAGAGTAGGGTTCGATTTTTGTTTCGAGAAGGGTTCTAGAGCTGAGGACTTTGGATGTATGTTCAAGCTGATGCATTTTAACTCTCATGTAAGTGTTGAAGACTGATATTGATCTATATATACATATAAACCATTTTATCCTCTATATTGTTTTTGCTTATGGCCTGTTTGACCACTCAACTCATGAATTCATTTCTTGATTAATGTTTTTATTCATGTAAATGCTTATGCTTTGTGGACAGAACCAGTACTGTGCTTATCAATGTTCATGGTTTATATTTGTTATTTATGCATTTATATATCATTCCTTCATGTTATTTCATGACTCAGTTCCTGTATTAGCTTGTTGATTGTTTACATTCTTGTAAATGAACTTTCCAACCAAAAAAATCATAAAAACCAATTCCATTTTTGCTTTTTGTTTTGAGATTGTACTAGCTTGTTCCTTTGTAGTCTAGGAAAAATTTCTAGTAGAAACATCTTTGGCGTTGTTGCCGGGGATGGAAGTGAAGCATATATTCCCTAGGATATCAGTATTGATCTGGTTTTTAGAGGTGAACAAAATCATAAATATTTCAGACTACATTTTCACCAGAAAATGTTTCACAATGTCTACTAGAAATATTGGAACAAGACGAAAAACTACTTCACCTTTACATTCGGGTGTCTCAGACCCAGAGCAGATTTTGAAAGAAGCTAGTAAATTTCAGAGATCTTTGTCCTCTCCTTCTTTGTTTACTCCTAGTCAAGTAGATTCAACATCCTCTTTTACATACTTGAAGCTCAAAACAGAAGAAGGAAAGAAAAATCTTTCTTGGTTAGCTCCTTCTACACCAGTTGAGACCTTTCATATTCTTACTACTCCCTTGTTTAGTAAAAAAACAAAAACTGAAGTTCTTGGTAAAATTTCCTTGTTTTAGTTTAATCCTTATAAACTCTTTTCTCAGCCAAGTCCAAGCAAAGTTAGTCAGCCTTTTTCTTCTCTAAAACAAAGTAGTTTCACCATGGCAGTACAACAACATCTGGACATGATAGATCGAATGGTAGCTGCTAGATATGCCCGCTTAGTTCTTCCTTAACCCCTAAATGCTCTCCCTGGAGGGTAATATTATAAATACCTTCCTATATTTAATGATCAGGGTGATACTACTGCTGAGGAACATTGGGATGAATTTCTAATTTATGCAAACAATCAAAATATCGAAGCTAAACATGTGTGGATGAGGATGTTTGTTCAGAGTTCAGATTGGGAGGTCAAGAAATAGTTCCAAGAATTACCAGCTAATTCAATAACTCTTATAGAAGAACTGCAATATGTGTTTATGAGGCAGTGGGGGGACATGAAGGACCATACTTATTACATCACAGAGTTTGGAGCTTTGAAAAGGAAAAAAAGATGAAACTATAACAGACTTTTCAAAACATTTTAATAAGATGTATGGTAGAATCCGAGCTGAAATTAAACCTTTTGAAACCTCAAATAAGCTAACCTATGCCAATTCTTTTGACCATGAGTTTTCCTTGCATATAAGAGAAATAAGGTCAATGACTTTATTGAACATGTAGGAAGCCGCGTTGGAGGTAGAATCAAACATTTTAGCTTCAAATAGGCTTAAACAATATTAAGATCATCAAGGATATGACCAAAAGGGTAAAAAGGAAACAATTCCATCAGCTTCTACATCACAGACATCAGAGAGTAAAATAGATGAAATGACTAATTTGGTTAGAAATTTAACTACAAAACTGAATAAGTTGGAATAAGAAAAAAATTCAAATAAACCTACACAAGAAGGAGAAAGGAATCCTAATCAATTTAGGCTCCCATTTGCTCCTAGATTTATCCCTAGAGAACGAAGAAATAATGACATTCAAAGGGAAAGAAGGGAGAATGAAGATCAAAGAGTTCCTCCTCCACTACAAAATAATGTAGCAGATGAAATTGAGGAAGGTGAATATTTGTAGTATGAAGATTCAAATCAGGACATTAATTACTTTGGGGAATTATCATTAGAGGGTTTCTTAACTAAATATGACTATCAGAATTATGAGCCTTTGATGCAAATATTTATCAAGAAGAAAGTGATTTTTTCCCTAAAGTTTCAGTTGGTATATGTCAATCTGAACCTAAGAAGTCTTATAACTTGAGGTTTGGTCCAAAACAAGTTTCCCATATCCCTAAAAAGAAGACAACTCCTCCTCTCAAGCAGTTACCTAATCAAACATAGGAAAATAGACAAAATCATGGTGACCAAGACAAGGATGCTGAGATTGAAGAAGTGAACAAAAATGTGCAAAGTTTTAATTTTGAGAACAAATTATGTAAGATCAATATTCCAGTACCGTTTACTGAATTGATGAAGAATCCTTGTTATAGGAATCCTGTTTTAAAAATGTTAGGTTCACCTGTTAGTCAGATACCTTCAGATATTGTGAATATTCAAGAAGAACACCCTAAAATTATTATTGGTTCTGCCTTAGCTGATAAGACTGAAAATGATTCAAATTATTCTCCACCTTTTTATATAACTATGATTGTCCATGATCAAATGATTCATAATTGTTTATTGGATTCTGGAGCTTCTCACAACCTGATTCCTAAAGCACTCATGGAGGCTCTCGCTTTGAGTATCACAAAACCATACCATGATTTATATGCATTTGATTCCAGAGCTGTTAAATGATTAGGAGTGATTAAGGATCTTGTGGTTAATTTGACTTAGTTACCCATGAAGAGTGTGATTATGGATGTGGTGGTTGCTGACATCACTCCTAATTTTGGTACATTGCAGATGGATTCGACATATGCTACCATTCCTGTATTTGGGGGAGAAAATTGAAGATTGTACAGAGAGATACAACATGCTTATATTGTCATAGGTGATAAAAAACCAATGAATCATCATCTTTATGCTGTGTAGCAAGACTTAGGGTCTTGTATGTTACATTTCAATGATGAATATACAAATGGCATGCTACGAGTAGAAAAATAAGCATCAGTCAAACTTAGTGTTGAACAAAAGGATGATTTATGGCAGATGTACTTTGATGGCTCCTCATCCAAGGAAGGATCATGAGCTGGCATTGTTTTACTTTCCCCTGGTGGAGAGGTGATATGTTTGATTCATAAGTTGGAATTTGAAACTACTAATAACACAACAGAATATGAGGTATTAATACTTGGCTTAAGGGATGCAAAGGACCTTGGGATTCAACAACTTTCTATTTCTGTCGACTCCGAATTAGTTGTCCAACAGGTGAAGGAAACATATCAAGTAAAGCAGCATTTGTTGAAGGTATATAGAAATGAAGTTTGGGATATGATTGAAATTTTTTTCATAGCATTCAATATTTCTTTCATTCCCAGGGATCACAATCAGACAACAGATTCACTTGCTTTGGAAGCCACACACTTCAAAATTCTAAAAAAAACCTAGTTAAAATACCCAATTGAAGTCAAATATAGGCCTTATGTTCTAGATAATATCAGACAATGGAGTGTTTTTGAAGATGATTTGGAAATCAAAAGGTTCTTAGAGTTAACTGGAGAATTTTCCAATTCATTGATTGATCAGGATTAGGATGATGAAGTTGAAGATACTACTGAATATTCAAAAAATACAATTGTTGGGCATAATATTATTGAGTTGAAGGGAAACCTTATTCCTAATGGTCTGGTTCCCCTTGAGAGGATATTTTTTGAGGATGATACTCTGTTAAATCCAACTATGAAATCCTCATAAGAGAACATTATAAATTGTAATATTGGCACAGAAGAGCAACCTAGGATGGTGAAAATTTTGAAATCTCTCTCAATTGAGCAAAGGAACAGGTATATTAAATTATTGAAGGAGTTTTTTGACATTTTTTCTTGGTATTATGAAGATTTAAGAACCTATGATACCATCATTATTCAGCATAAGGTTCCTTTGAATCCGAATATGAAACCTTTTAGACATAAGTTAAGAAGAATTAATCCAGCCTTGTTTCTAGTCATAGAGAAAGAAGTCAAGAAATTGTTGGATGCAAAGATAATTGTTCCACTCAGATACTCATATTGGGTGGAAAATTTAGTTCTAGTATGAAAGAGTAATGGAGAGATAATCTTGTGTGTGGATTTTCTCAATTTGAATAGAGCTTCACTAAAGTATAATTATCCATTTCCCAAGATTAAGCAAATTTTGCAGAAAGTAGTAGGTGCCCAGAGAATTTCAAAGGTGGATGGATTATCAGGTTAAAATTAGATTGCTATGCATCTAGATGACATGGATAAAACAACCTTTACAACCCCTTGGGGTTTTGGAGTCATTTACCCAACATGCTCACTTAATTTGGTCAGTTTGTCCTTGTTAAACCACTATCCTAAGTTTAATTGACTTAATCGGCATCAGATGAGCACTCTGTGACATCAACATGAGAACACCCATGCCTACCTTCAATCAAGGAGGCCAACTAAGCCTTCCCCTTCAATCAGGGAGGTTAACTAGGCTTCCTCCTTCAATCAGGGAGGCTAATTGGGCTTCCTCCTTCAATCAGGGAGCCATTATGGGGTGATCTGAGAGTCATAAATGCACCTAATTGCTAACTGATTGTTACAATTAGTTAATCTGAGTTGTGAAGGTGCCTCCATTCATTTATTGATTATTTTTTATTAATATTTATGAACTGGAGACAACTAGGGCGCCTCCAACCACTTCTGATGACCAGTTTGACTTCAGTTAACCTCATCGGGGTTCATTGGAGTCAATGATGCGCTACCACTTGTTGATTGGCATGCAGTGACATGTGTCTGAGATACTTTTAGTTAGACTCAGTCATCCATTGCACTCCGATACACTTAGGACTCAGTTGATTCAATCATGGCTTGATCAGTGGGTTAACTAGGTGTGTTTACTGTGGCTAACATTCAGTTAAGCTACACCCATTCATTCAATTCAAATGACCTCCTTGAGAATTTAAATTGTCTTGGAATTCATGCACCTTGCATGATCATTGTATTGTATTACTCATTCTTTATTGATTATACAGAGCCGCTACTCCCATTGCATCACCATTATGCTATTTTCATGCTTAATTGTCTGAAATTTCTTATGAGACTGTGTTTTACTCCCTAGATTACTATGACATATTAATATGGTATCAGAGCTCACGGTGGGACGAAGCTTAGATATCTCAAAAACATGGTTTTTGATAGATCTTGCATGAAAAATTGAGCAAAAAGCTCAAAATTCTAGCACTGCTCTAGAAGCAAAGGCTTACCACTTAATACCCCAAGTTAAGGAATTGTTGATCAAGCTTGCTTGATCTAGTATATTGGGTGTGATGAAATCCTAAAATGTGTAGGTTGTTTGACCTTACGGTGCCCCTTTTGTTGTGATTTGCAGGTTTTAGTAGGTGAAAAGCATTTGCTACATCCGGTTGAGATGGCTTCTTCCGTCGAACTCTTGTATCCGTTCAATTTCAATTCATGGAAAGGAGATATGGAGATCCAGCTGCATGCTAGAGGAATATACAGGGTCACTATGGACACTGAAGAAGAGCCTACTCCTTTTATAGACAAAGATATATTCTTGAACAAGAAATATGAAGCATTCGGTTTCTTGTGCCTCTCTATTTCCAAGGACCTTCTTTTCCACCTCTCGGGATTGAAGAATCCAAAGGAAATTTAGGACAAAATGGAAACCCTGTATGGGAAACAAGATGATTCGAGAGTTTATCAGCTTGAAAACGAGTTGATGTCTCTCCAACCTTCCAATTTCAAGACCTTAAATGATTTTTTCACAAAGTTCAAGCACATTGTATTACTGTTGAAGCAATGTAAGGTGGAGAAGGAGGATGATCAGCTCATCCTCACCATTCTCTCCAAACTTGGAGCTGATTATTTGGTGTTTGTCTCTACATTCTGTGTGGGGAAGCTCACAACCCCTGGATGGAATATGCCTTCACTCAATGCCTTCATTGAGTCCCTAACAAGTGAACATGATAAGCTTGTCCAGATGGGGATCATTAGATCCTCCCATGATCAAGCCCTCTATGCTTTGGGGCCCAAATATCTGAAGGGTAAAGGAAAGCAGTAGAAGAACCCAAAAACCAAATTTGAAGCTCCTAAGTCTAAAGTTGAAAACCAACAGCATGAAGAGCCTTCCGGATCGAAGAAGAACAAAAACAAAGGGCATCATGGAAAGGAAAAAGTCAAATGTTCATACTATGGGAGGGGCTTCCACCTTGAGAATTCCTGCATGAAAATAAATTTGATGAAGCAAATTATATTTTTGAGAAAAATCACATCAATCTTCTGGAAAGTTTTCAGAGGAGAGATCAACAAGATCGGGAACCACAGCATGAAAGAGGTTACACTCTCATGGCAAGCACTTCGAAGTCCAATGCTCTTTTGATATATTCTGGAGATTCGAATTACATGATGGATGATAGAGACTTATTCTCATCTTTGGAGACTGGAAAAACCATTCCCATTCACATGGGAGATGACTCCACAATCATATCCGAAGGACAAGGTACTGTAAATCTCAAGCATTGTATTTTTTCCAATGTTCTATATGTACCATATCTTGCATAAAACCTCCTAAGTGTTTATCAAATGACACATATGGGAGTGCCCAAGAGAGTCTCATTTATCCCAGATGATGTAGAGAACATAGAAATTGCATCAAAAAACTTGTAGCAAAAGGCCTTGCAAACCATCATGCAAAATCCTACGAGTTCTCCCATTTTGTGGCGGATGCAAAGTTCACTGCATTGCTGAATCATGGAAATGAGGTTAGTAGACTGTGGCATGAGAGGTTCGGCCACCTGAAATTTAAGTAATTTCAGCAATTACAGAAGAATTCCATGGTTGAAGGCCTCCCGGTCATCAAAGCTACCACCATAATTTGCAAGGGCTGTGTTGTTGGAAAGCACCCTGAGCATAAGTTTTATCGGGGGAAGGCAAGCCGAGCATCATGCATATTGGGGCTGATACATTCTGATATCATTGGACCCATTCCTACCACATCCATGAATGTATCAAGGTACGTTCTCACCTTCATTGATGACTTTTCTAGATACACATGGGTCTTTTTTTATCAAAAATAAGTCAGAAGTCTTGGAAAAATTCACTGATTTGAAGGCACTAATTGAGAATGCATTTGGAAAAAAAGATCAATATTTTGAGATATGATAATGGAGGGGAATATATCAGTAATTATTTGGTTCATATATTTTCCCAAATTGGTATTCATATCCAACATTCAGTCCCCTACACTCCCCAGCAGAATGGTGTAGCAGAGAGAAAGAATTAGTCTCTCAAGGAGATGACCAATTGCATGCTGGAAGCAAATAAATTGGCTGAAAATTTGTGGGATGAAGAAATGAATGCTGCAGAATATATTCAGAATAGAGTGCCACACTCATTCATGAAAGGGAATACCCCTTTCAAATCCTACTTCAGACACAAGCCGGATGTGTCGAATCTCAGGGTGTTTGGGTCCACTACATGGTCCCAAATTCCGTATGATAAAAGGAGGGATTTGCAATTGCAAAGCATCGAATGCTTGTTTATTGGATATCCTGATGAATCTAAAGGTTTCAATATTTTGGATATCAAAACAAAAAATTTCATCATTGAAAGGAGTGTCCTGTTCGATGAGCCTCTTCAGGAGGTAGAACTAGTGAAGAAGAAAACTGCTGAATTTCCTTCCTATTGTACTGAATATTTGGATGATGGAATTGGGGATGATGACCATGATTTGGATCATTTTATTTATGATATTAGTGAAAACCAAAAATCAGATTCTGAATCAGAACCTGAAGTACAAAATCATCTCCCAACTTGGGATAGACAAACACTCTCCTCCGCAAGTGAAAACATTGGAAATCCGGATGATCCAAGAAGAACCCGGTCTGATTTCCAAAGAGAAGGTATTGCGCTCTCTTGTCCTGATTATTTGCTGTAAAAATATTGTTATTTAATGATAATTTCAGATCCTAATTCTTACTACCATTCTTATAAGGATCCGATATGGCAAGCTGCCATGGACGAAGAGATGGATTCTCTTCAGAAAAACACTACTTCGGAGCTAGTTTCTCTTCCTCTGGGGATGAAATTGGTTCAATGCAAGTGGGTGTTTCAGACTAAGGTTTATGATTATGGAAAAAACTAAAAATATAAGGCAATTCTAGTATCAAAAGGTTTCTCCCATGTCCAAGGTGTGGACTAGCATGAGACTTTTGTACCAGTTGCAAAAATGGACTCCATCCGCCTAGTTTTGGCAATTTTTGCATCTAAGCACTGGGAAGTGCATCATATGGATGTTAAGTATGCCTTTATACATGGAGATATTCATGAGGAGATATACATGAAGCAGCCTGAGGGCTACATTTATGTTTCATATTTGGTATGCAAACTAAAGAAGTCACTATACGGGTTAAAACAGGCCCCAAGAGAGTGGTATTCCAAGATGGATGATTTCCTTCTCTCGCGAAACTTCCAAAGGTGTAAATCAGATCCGAATGTGTATATATAGTATTATGATGGTAATTTACTTATTATTTTTTTATATGTTGATGAATTACTGATTATAGGTAGCACAGTTGCTTCTATTTCAGTCATAAAAACTGCCCTCCACAATGCATTTGAAATGAGCGATTTGGGGCTCTTGAAGCAATTCATGAGGCTCAAAACTAAGAAAAATATTGATGGGATAATGGTAAATCAGTACAAATACATATTATACTTGTTATTTAAGTTTAACATGGCTGAATGTAAATCTTTTCCATTCCCTTTCCTTTCAGGGATCATCCTTGAAGAAGGAAAAATCACACCTCCCATAGACTGCACTATTTATCAATAGTTGTTTGGTATCTTGCTTTACTTGACTCATTCTCGACCTGATATATGTTATGCCATGAATTCTATGTTGATATACATGTAACAGCCTCATGATCTTCATTGGAAGGTAGCCAAGAGGATCCTCCAGTATATTTAGGAAACCAAGACCTACGACATTCACTATGTTGCAGACTCCAAGCTAGGGCTGGTTGGTTACATAGATTCTGATTGGGAGGGTGATTCTATTGATAGGAAGTCTACTTATGGATATTTCTTCATGTTTGGTGGTGGCCCCATTTTCTGGTCTAGCAAAAAGTAGGCCGCCATAGCATTGTCTTCAGCAGAGACTGAGTACTGAGGAGCGGTGAATGCTTGCATCCAAGATGTTTGGTTGCAAGGAATTATTTCAGAGTTTGATCTTGGTAGTACTTTGTCCACTGTCCTATTTTGTGACAATAAAAGTGCTATTAAGATATCCACAGATCTAGTTACCAGGAAGAGGACCAAGCATGTAGAGATACACATGCACTATATTAGGGAATTAGTGCATGACAGGACCATCATTCTGCAATATTGCTCTACTGATGAGCAGATTGCAGACATATTCACCAAGAGAATTTTAGAAAAGAAGTTCCCATTCACTGTTGGGGGTGAGTTCATCAGGGTGATCAAACTACTTTCAGTGTTCAGCTTGAGGGGTTTTTTTTCCCATTGGGTTTTCCCTCTTTCCTCACTTAGATTTATTTTTGAGCATTGTTTGAGTTAAATTATTGTACAGGGTGACCTAGGGCCTTTGTTTCAAGGGCCCTAGCATTTCATGCATTTTATTTTTACTCCTTCTGAGTATAGCTTAAGGGGGGGTTGGAGTCATTTACCCAACATGCACACTTAATCTAGTCAATTTGGCCTTGTTAAACCACTATCCTAAGTTTAATTGACTTAATCAGCATCAGATGAGCACTCTATGACATCAGTATGAGCACACTCATGCATACCTTCAATCAAGGAGGACAACTAAGCCTTCACCTTCAAACAAGGAGGTTAACTGGGCTTCCTCCTTTAATCAGGGAGGCTAACTGGCCTTCCTCCTTCAATTGGGGAGCCATTATAGGGTGATCTGAGTGTCATAAATCCACCTAATTGCTAACTGATTGTTACAATAAGTTAAGCTGAGTTGTGAAAGAGCCTCCATTCATTTATTGATTATTTTTTATTAATATTTATGAACTAGAGACAACTAGGGTGCCTCCAACCACTTCTGATGACCAGTTTGACTTCAGTTAACCTCATCGGGGTTCATTGGAGTTAATGATGCACTACCACTTATTGATTGGCATGTAGTGACATGTGTCTGAGCTACTTCAGTTAGACTCAATCATCCATTGCAATCCAATACAGTTAGGACTCAGTTAAGCTACACTCATTCATTCAATTAAGCTACACCCATTCATTCATTTTGAATGACCTCCTTGGAATTTCGAATTGTCTTGGAATTCATGCACCTTGCATGATCATTGTATTGTATTACTCATTATTTATTGATTATACAGAGCTGCTACTCCCATTGTAGCACCATTATGCCATTTTCATGCTTAATTGTCTGAAATCTCTTATGAGACCGTGTTTTAATCCCTAGATTACTGTGACAGATTAATATGGGGTACATTTATGTATGAAAAAATGTAGTTTGGATTGATGAATGCTGGTGAAACTTTTCAATGAGCTATGGATATAGCCTTTGTTGGAGGAAAATACAAATTTGTAGTAATTTATCTGGACGATATTATTGTGTTTTCTCAATCCGATGAAGTGCATCTGAAACATTTCAAACAAACATTTTTGAAATGTAGGAAATATGGACTGTCATTAAAACCTAAGAAGTCTCATTTTGATGTTTAGGAAGGTAAACTTTTGGGACATTTAGTTTCAGAATATGGGATTGGAATAGATCTTGAAAGAGTCAAGGCTATTTTGAAGATCAGTCTTCCAAGAAGTAAGAAAGATGTTCAGCCATTCATTTGAAAAATCAATTTTCTTAGATGGTTCATTCCAAACTTTGCAGAAACAATAAAGTAGATAAAATCTATGTTAAGGAAATACCAAGAGGTGAAGTGGATAGCAGAAGCCAAAGTCTCATTTGAGAATATCAAATAAGCTCTAACAGAAGCACTAGTGCTTGTAAGCCCGGACTTTTCAAAAGATTTTTTGAATTTCTCTTTTGCATCTCAAGATACAGTATCTACTATTCTATTACAAAAAAATGCAAATGGATTAGAAGAGCCTTTAGCTTTCTTTAGCAAAACTCTCAGAGATTCAGAATTGAAATACAGTACACTAGAGAAACAAGCATATGCATTGGCAAAAGCATTATAATTTTTTAGGTTTTATATTTTGCATTCGAAGATTATTTCTTATGTACCTGATGCTGCTATTAAAGAGATTCTAACTCATCCAGATAGTGAAGGAAAGTGAGGGAAATGGATTGCAAAAATCATGGAATACGATGTGGAGATTAAACCTACCAAGCTTGTAAAAGGGAAGGGTCTAGCAAAACTATTGGCATATTCAAATTGTGAAGCCCTTGGTCTTCATTTGATAGCAAGTTAGCCAATACAGGAGGAGTTGCAAACATGGCAAGATAAGGAACAAATTATGGATAAATATGTGGAATCAGAATGGTATCCTAATTTCTTATTTCATTTGTAGTGTCCTGCTCATTTGGATAAGAAGGAAATTAGATCATTAAAATTGAAGGCCAACAAATGTTGTCTGATAAATCAACAGTTACATTGGAAATATCCAGGGGGAGTGCTGCTCAGGTGTTTGGAGAAACCAGATATTGAAGAGGTAATCTCAGAATTACATGAAGGTGCCTGTGGAGGTCACAAAAATTGGAAGGCTACAACTTATAAAATTCTAAGGTTTGGGTACTATTGGCCATCTTTGTTTTTTGATGTCTATTAGCAGGTCAGGGCTTGTATTTAATGTCAAAAATTTGCTGGAAAACAAAAACTTGTGTCCTTACCTTTGATTCCCACTGTGGTAAATGGCCATTTCCAGCAGTGGGGTCTGGATTTTATTGGTGAGATCAATCCTGCTTCCTATGGGAAACATAAACAGATACTTACAACTACTGATTTTTTCACAAAGTGGGTGGAGGCCATTCCTACATGGAATGGAACTGATAAGGTAATCATTGAATTCATTCAAGAAAATATCCTGAGTATATTTGGTTGTCCTAAGAAATTGTTGACTGATAATGCTAAGGCTTTTAAGTATAATGCCATGGTTACGTTTTGTGAAAAAAATGAAATTATTCTAAAGAATTCTACACCCTATTACCCCCAGGGGAATGGATTGTCATAATCAACTAAAAAAATATCATTTAGAGCATTAGAAAATTGTTAAATCAGAACAAGTGATCTTGGGATTCAATGTTGAAGTATGCACTCTGGGCAGATAGAATAAACACCAAGAAAGCAATCGGTTTATCTCCTTTTCAGTTAGTGTATGGTACTGATGCTATTTTTCTAATCCAGTTACGTATTCCAGTAATCAAGTTTTTTAAGGATAGTCAGGAAGAGCCTAATGAGATTCAAAGAAGAATTTTCTCATTGATTGAATTGCAGCAGGAACATGAAGCTCTAGCTGAAAAATCTCAAGCTTACAGGAAAAATATCAAGGAAATATTTGACAGGAAGATAAAGGAGGATACTTTTTCTTTTGGATACATGGTACTCAGATGTGATGCTAGAAAATAGTAGAAAGGTAAGCATGGAAAGTTTGATAACTTATGGTTTGGCCCTTTTATAATTTCAAAGATTTTGGAAAATAATACCTTCATACTGCAGACTCTGGAAGGTGAAGAATTGTCCAATCCAGTCAATGGACATTTCCTCAAACATTTTTAGAGTTACTGAAGGTGAAATAAATTTCACTCATTGTACATACCGGTGTGAGAAATATAAATAAAGACTCCAATTTCCCAATGGAAGTTTGTTGAATAACAAGGAAGTTTCAGTTTAGTTTATAGAAGGCATTGGTATACCGGTTCTTGAAACCTCACAAGGAGGCTTTCATCCCTCAGCAGGAGCCATATGTTAGCATTGAAAATTGTTCCTAGTCTTTATTTGTTGTTTTTCTCCAAATGTTCATTTCTTATTTAATTTTCATTTTGAGCTTGTTCTAAATTTTAACAATTTTAATTGCCTTTTTGTTATAGGTTATAGTTTGCTTTAATTTTTTTTTCTTTTAAGTTTTCTTTTTAAATTGCTTATTAAGTATTATATATCTTTTAAAGTATACCAATGCTGATTTATATTTATTCCAAGGTGTATATCCAAGGTATAACCCTTGTTTTGAGCTCTTTGTTAAATATGTCATGAGGAGATTCCCGTAGTGCAAAATTCGGGATCTATACCATAAAACGTTGCAGGAATCATGTATCATTGGGAAGAGTGGTTGATTGATGATATAGCGTGGTCGTTGCAGTTAAGGATAATGGGAATTCTTCAGACACCTATTTAATGTATAATAACACATGTACAAAACCCTGTTCCATCCATCATGACAAATGTATGATGCTATGTGAATATGATTGAGAAAATCATGGTTTTGAACTGCTACGATTTGTGTCTTGGGTTCTGAATCTCACTATTTCAGAGCGTAATTTGAGAATTATTGAATTTTCCTAAGGAAGTAAACATGCCAAGTTACAGTATAGATATGGGAAAGAGTGGAAGGATTAACAGGTATGAACCTACAGACACAAGTTGGGCTATTAAATTTCTAGAATGTTCAGTGTTATTTAGAACAACAGGGTGGTTTCGTTTCTTTGAGAAGATCACTGGTTTCAATCCTAAAGTTTCACATCATCTCGCCCATAATTTCATCAATGATACTATAACATTTAATGATATCATGTTCGAGCTAACAAAGGATTTAATAGCTAAATCCATAGGTGTCTGTTATAGCTCAAAATGACACATCCCTTCCTATGACCACTTTCCCATGATTCCGTCGCATGTTGACACTTCCATGACGACACTTCATGAAAGTCACTGAAAAAAATACCTAACTTGGAGGATCCATATCTTGAGTTTTGTAACTCTATTTGACCTCATCTATGCACCATTAGAAAGGCATCTGAGTCAGCTAAAACGTTTTAGAAGACAACAAAGTCTGAAAATGCCTATAAGTACCCTAAAAATGATATTTTTGGATGTATACGTGATTTTCCTTAAGGAAACCCACATATGGTATGCGGCTTGCTATATATAATACTCGCGTAAGCCCTAAATATGCGAATATTTGCATTTCAACCTGCATATACCTACTGCATACACGACTGATGTCTCTGAAACCCGCATATTCATCTGAAAAATACGTTTTTCGAAGTTTGGGTAGTTTGGTTAGTTATGAAACTGACTCCTTCAGTTGTAACTAATTTGTGTTTGACCCTATCTCTTTAGAAACATATAAATATAGGTAGGGAGGTCCATGAGAGGAGACTTGAACTTTTGCATTTTCATGCTGGAGGAATTGGGACTCTCTTTGCCCACACCTTTACCCTAGAAGCATTCTCCTTGTGTTGCAGAGCTTGGAGGATGAGTTCCTTAGAGAAGAGAAGCAACAGAACCAGATCAAGGTTTCGTGAGGTGCCGAACTTGAAGAGAAGGTATACTTGTACTTGTTTTCAATATTAATAAATATGTGATGTTCTTCTTCTTCCCAAATCATTGTTCAATGTGTGATTGAATTTATATTTATGATCATATGTTTATGTTCATTAGAATAGTTTCTCATATTGATTTGATTATCATTTCTTTATATGTGGTCATATTGGTTTGAGGTAGGGATAATTCGTTTTGCAGGTCTCTTGGAGCAAGAGGAGCAAGAGGAGCAAGAAGAGGATTGAAGGGCTACTTGGATCAACCTTCATTTGGATAAGGTATGAAACATTCTAATATCTGATCTTGCATATATATACTTGCAGAACCATTTGCATCCACCTTTCAAACCCAGTACGTTGATGGCCTCTTAAACCCTAGACATAGCAAACTTTCCTTTACAACAGTGTCCCAATAGATGGAGAATCCTGATTTAAAAATATTTCTTTTAGTTTCAACCCTAACAATTTCTTACTACTAGGAAATGAAACCTTAGATTGGGGGAAAGGAGTTCCATTAGAAAAGTTTAAGCCAAAATGGAAGGAAGCCATTGGTATTGTACAGAACTATATTACATGCGATGGTAGGTTTGAATTAGTATTTAAATACCATGTTATATTTTTACAGCATTTAAATCAGCAGTCCAAGATGAATTTTTCCTTCTTTCTCTTAAAAAGTCTCCAGAAGATGTCAAATAGAGTCAAGGGACATTTCGACCATAGAAACCAATCAGCATTTCACCTTGGCTTGACAAAATTGATCATATGTGTAGTCTTGCAGAAGAGAAACAGGAGTTGGGATCACTTCTTATTCTGGTCAGGGTTTTTTAATGAACAAGATGATCATGCAAAGAAAATTTTGAGCAATAAACAACTTGGTTTTGTTAAAAGATTTAAAAAAGAGGTGTTTGAATATTTAGTACAAGATAACCTTCAGGAAAATAGTTCAGGTCAAGGTTTCAGATATCCTGTTGTTGAAGATTGAGGAAAAGCATTGAATGATGAGCGAGAGCACAACTTGAAGAATGAAAAAATGGAGAAGACATATTATTTGAACCTTGATAAAGATATTGGTTCAACAGAGCATAAACAAAGTTTTATATGTGTACAGGAAAGCTCAACTAAATTTTTTGTTGCAGTTGATTTGAAGGGTAATGTTTTGCAAGTCCTGGAGGTAAAGGTACAGAAGAAATCTCTTATGTGGTTGGAAGGATTGAAATGGACGCCAAAGACCAGATCCACCAATAAATTCATATTGAAGATGAAGTGAATTTTAAACCCTAAACTGCAAAATGTGAAGGTTACAATCATTGAAGATTCTTGAGGTGAGGAAGATAATGAAAGTGAAGAAAATCTGAGCCCACAACAAAATTGTAGTAAAGAGGATCATTTAATATCATTAGAGCTGATTCAAGAAAACCATGAAGGTCCAGAAAAGTAGGTTACTCCTATTATAGAATAGGGTATGACTTCGGGAGCTTCGTTTGCAAAGGAAGCAATGAAGGATAGGCAGGAAGAAGATTTAATCTTTAAAAATATGAATATTCCATGGTTGTCAAACCATGATTCTACATTGCATGGAGAGGTGTATATGGATTCAGAAGTTGAAAATATCAGAAAAATTTGCAACAACATAATTCACATTGATTTTCTTAATGAAACTAATGACAGGCTGGTAATGACAAATAGGATATTAAGAGAAGACCTGAAAGACATTAATGCAAACTATCAAGAAATGATAGCTGTCTTGAAAGAAACATTGAAGAGAAAAAGAGAAATCCAGAATCAAGATGCATATTTAAGCGAACAAGTTCAGAAGTTAAGTAAGCATAATGAAATGTTATTAAACAGAGTTAGAAGTCTGGAGATAGAGCAGGAGCGAACTAAGAAGCAGTCTCATGCCTTGGAGGGGATCGCTATGCTAGCAGAAGCAACCAAGCAGTTATGAATACTACCTAATGTTTAGTTGTTAAGTATTTTGTTTTGTTATAACACATGCAATAGTTAACATTTTATTGATTTTAAAGATCCGAAGTTAAGAAGTAACTATTTTTGTAACTATTTTTTATTTTAAATATTCTAGAGCTAAAGACTTTGGATGTATGTTTAGGCTGATGTATTTTAACTCTCATGTAAGTGTTGAATACTGAGACTAATCTATATATACACATAAGCCATTTTATCCTCTATATTGTTTTTGTTTATGACCTATTTGACCACTCACTCATAACTTCATTTCTTGATTAATGTTTTTATTCATGTAAATGCTTATGCGTTGTGGATAGAACCAGTGACTGTGCTTATCAATGTTCATGGTTTATATTTATTATTTATGCATTTATATATTAGTCCTTCATGTTATTTAATGACTTAGTTCCTGTATTAGCTTGCTGATTATTTACCTTCTTGTAAATGAAATTTCCAACCAAAAAAATCACAAAAACCAATTCCATTTTTTCTTTTTGTTTTGAGATTGTACTATCTTGTTCCTTTGTAGTCTAGGAACAATTTCTAGCACAAAAAAAGGAAAACATCATAGAGGCCAAAATTGAGAATGGAAATTGAGTAAAACAACTCATCTTGTGATATTCAATTTCCAGAGTCATTTATGGCCCTAACATGGCCAAAATGAACTCAACAAAACCCAAAAATTGTGGGTCTCTTCTCCCACTCACTGTGCAACCCAAAAACGTTTTTCCCAGATGGGTAATGAGGAAAACAACCACAAAAATGGCCAATAGATATCCCATCCACTGACTGTTAGCAAAACAACTTCCCAGCCATGGGGAAAAACACAAGAAACTGCAAAAACATGAATGAGAGTGCCTAGAAACTCCAAAAAATGTGTAGAAGAAAAAAACGTGGATGCATGAAGGAATGGGAAGCATTTTTGGGCAATAACTTGCCCCATAAGTAAAAAATTGTTTTCCCAAAAATGGGTGTTTCCCCAAATTTGAATTTGGAATGCCATACCTTTCCCATCCCATGCAATAAATAACTCAACCAATTTCTGGAAGAATTAAATGATTGGGTGAGTAAGACAAGAAAGGTAGTTGACAGTTTGATGGGTTCTCCCTTTGACATTTGGATTTTCCCCATTGGCCCAAAGGTTTGAATATCCCCCCCGCTTATCCCTAGGAAATCATGCCCCCATCTCATTATTGTTGCATTGACATAGCTGGTTGTGGGTTTTTAATTAAATTGCATATTTAAATGATGTCCAAAATTATAATGTGTTGGCTAGCACAAAATACCATCGGCAACGATATTTAATCATCGAAACATAAAACACTAAATCAATGGTGGGGATTTTGCCTTTATCTCCACACCATGATTAATTACAATATATACATCATATATATTTAATGCAAACGAGTTCAAAACCGGGGTGTTACAGATGCCATTACTCTCATTGAAAATAACATAATAGTCTACTATATCTTCATCTTTTACATTAGCTTGGGTGGTTTGTTCTACACGATTTTCACATCCATCTTCATTTTCTTTAAACATTTCATCAATAGATTTCTTTATTTCATTTATATCCTTAAGGTTTTTCTTAAGGAGATTTATGAATTCATCACTATAAGGTTCCATAGATGTTGTACAAGAGACTTTTGGGCTTAGAGGTAAGAAGGCTATTATTATATTTAATAATAATAATATTTTTTTAATAATATTATTATTTTTAACAATATTAAAATAATAATTATTATTATTAATAATCTTTTGAAATTTTGTAATATTATAATGAAATATTATAATATGATTAATTTTGTTTTGTTTTGTTATGGTTTAGTGGCTGATATGAAGTTACGAGGGCAGCACGATGGAGGTTGCAGCGAAGTGAGTAGGCCAAACAGAGGGTGGTGAGCACAAGCAATGGGGAACACACAAGGTTTGGGAGTGTGGTTTTTGGTGCATGTGTAGCTAGGGTTTTCACCCTAGCTTGTGCTGATGAGCACGTACTAAGGAATCTGGAATCCTTAGTAGCAGTTCGATTAAACTAAAAATAAACTGGAAAGTAAAAAGCTAAGCTAAGACAGTAAAAGTAAATGACAGGAAGTAAAAATGACAAGAAGATGTATAAAAAATGTTTTGTATTTGTATTACCTCCAATGTGGAGGTTGGTGGAGTCCGTTGCGCTGGTCCGACGTCGGTGGCTCCGAGCTCCGAGCTGGTCCTTCTCCTTCTCCGATGGTGGAAAATAGGCCAAAAGGGGTCTCAATGATGGAAGTAGCTTGATGGTAAGCTAGGGTTTCACGAGATGTTTTGGCAGAGTAAGGATGCTATGACTGTGGATGTGAAAATGAGGGGGCTTCACCACTTATTTATAGTTTTTTTAGTGGTGAAATGCTTGCCCATGGTTTTTGGAAACCATGTGGTTTAGGGCAGCTTGTTTAGGGTTTTTGGCCCTTTTAGGGTTTTTCTCCTTTTTCCTCATTATTTTTATTCCTTTTCTTCCCTTTTGGGGATTTTTGCTATTTTTGGAGGAATTTTGGTTATTTTTGGAGGAAAAAGGGGTTTTTGGGCCTTTTGGAGGCATTTTAGGCCTTTTAGAGCCTTTTTAGATGGTTTTATGGCCTTTTGGAGGCTTTTAGTGGGATTTTCAGGGAAATATGGTAGGTAAATGGACGAATGAGCCATGAAATGGGGGAGATGAGGTAGTTAACCATTTTTGGGTGTTAACAGCATGAAAGGTTAGGAAAGTGGAGAACACACCGTGAGAGGAGCTATCAGAGGTTGTGAGGAGTAGGTAAGAGCTCGTAGAGGAGGTGTTATCACTCCAAGAAACTCCTCTAGGTTGTAGCTCGAGGATGCCTGGTAACTTACAATGTTTTTTAGGGTTTTAAGATATGGGTCAAGTCAGTCGACCTATGCAACCTTTCCACTCTTAAGGCATGCATAAGACTCACTCGTTTACAAGGCTTTTAGTTGCAATTTGCTTAGAAATTTGACTATAAGGTGCAGGGATGGAGAACTCACCAGGATGGCAGACTTACACACATAACACATGCATATAAATGGATAAATCCTACCGAGGATGGTATTTATAAATAAAATATCACTAATATACCAATAGGATGATAGCTATCGGCTTTTTAATAAATATGAAATTGACCTGAATGCACATTTAGGCATAAACACAGTAAAGAAAGAGATGATGGCTGAACAGATCACAACAAAAGAGCTTATACCATGAATAAGTAAAATGAGAAGCTTGAAAGTATTATTGGTTCATAAATCCCCGAATTTGAACCCTTTATTATAAAATCAATCATGGGATTTATAGCCTTCTACAAAAATCATAGATCCTGAAAATCCAATTTGTTTACACAAAAAATAATTGAAAGTGATAGTTTTTCTAGATTAGGGATTCAAACCCTTGCTAACTATTTGTTTATCTACTGTGAAGATCTAGTTCACTGAGTGAGATTTTAATAACTGAAGTGTTCGCTGATAATCACCACTGTTGGTTTCGTGTGAAATTGCCACCAACAACCAGTGTCTTGGCTTTTAACTGAAGTGGCCTTTCTTACTTAAATTGCAAAATTTTTCTACCTTGTAGCTGATCGGACGCTGTAACCTCTAACCTGTTGGTGCCGTAGACCGGAGCACTGCCGTTGTTTCGGAGGTGGAATGAACTATTTTTGCGATGGATTCTTCCTCGATGATCGGGAGCTTTTTCCTTTAGCCCATCGGTGCTCCAAATCTCAACGTTGGCACTCTTCATCACTAGATTGTTGGTGATCGAGAGGTGAAATAACTAATGCATCGAAATATTTTATCTGAATGTTGCCGAAAGTTGATTGATGACGTTTAGATTGGAGCTTTAGCCCTTCTGTGCCACCGACATTGTGGAGGAGCTTCGTTGTAAACTCACTGATCCGTATTCTTTATGTCTTTCGATCGCCGATGATCTTCTATTTTCATGCTATCGAAATGATTCTTGTCATTGATCGAAGCTTTAGTATTCTGTGCCACCAACACTGCGGAGGAGCTTCGTTGTAAACTCGCCGATCCGTAGTCTGTATGTCTTCCGACGTTGCGGATCCTTATCGAACTATCTCACTGATGGTTAGTCCTTAGTTCTTTCGATTGCCAAAGTTTTCATCTGGTCACGAAACTCGTAGTGAGTTTGTCTTCCGTTGTTTCGGCTCCTCAGTGGACTATTTCGCCAATGATTAGTGTTTTCCAGTTTTGACGCTGACACTGCAGAAAATTTCAGCTTTGACTCATCGATCTGTAGCCCTTACTTCTTTCGATCGATGAAATTTTCATCTGATCACGGAGGCCTTGTCCATTTGTAAGTCTGTCAGTGGCTAATGAGATGTTCTGATCCTCGCCCAAGCCACTGAAGCTACAACTTTGTGAAATTTTTATCAATAGCAGAGGCTTTCAAACTTTTAGTGGCATTCATATCCCTCATTATGTGAATAAAATTCTTCATACGAAAATAAATTTATTTTGGGAGATAATAGGAGGTGTAATGGCCCCATTCAAATAATTGCATAGCAGGAAAATTTCATCAATCCTACTAGTTCCCTAGGTAGGGTGGAAACATTGGGAAGTTAATAAGGGAGCTAATAAATGGTGTTTAGAAATTAGAAGGAATAAATATTTATTTAATGGATTTAATTAAATGAATTCAAGTGAAAAATGAAATGTATATGGAGAATGGAGACACATGGATACTATGGGGCCCACTAAAGCTAGAATTCCTATGTTAAATGGCATCCTCCTCTTGCAATATTGAATCTATGGGAATACTAATGTTTTTGTATGGATTATAAGGTTAATATACTTGTCCATATACTTCATAGTTTTAATTTAGGATGAATTTTAACTTACATGGGGAGAGGAAGAGCCAAATGGGAGTTTCATGGACACTTGGCTAGATTCCCCTTACATTTATGACATCTATGGCACTAATGATGGAGATTCTATGACACTTCTGACACAAGTCAAATATGAAGGATGAAATAGGACATATCTTACATGTCATTCCTGAATAGAGCATCTTATAGGGTGTTCATGGGAGTTGGAGAAGGCCAAGAGGCTCCTACTCGAATTTGGGAGAAGAGGGAAGGTGAAGAGAGAGGCCACATGGCATAGCATGAGAAGCCACACCAATTCGACTTGGATTTGGTTCATGGATGTATTTGGAACCTTATAATACCAATAATGTTCATAAAATTCATGTATCATCCATGAGAAGGCATTTTTGATCATTTTTGAAAACTGTTATTGTGAAGAGAGAGAGAGCTAGTGGATGACTAGTTCATTCCTTAGCCAATTTCGAGGGTGAAAGATTCCCATCCTAGTTGGTGTTTGGAGAGGCCACTTAGGTGTTTCAAAGAGATTCAATGGAGTCATAATTTACAGTTTCAATATACAGCAGCTCGTGGACATATATAGTTCATCTTGTTCTTCCTTTCATCTCAAGTTTTCTCACCATATTTCAGCTCTATGGAGTGAGGCGCACTTGGTGAGCTATTCATCTCTTTGAGGGAGCTTATATTGATCCAGTATTTTGTATTCTGATGTAAATTATCTGATATTTAAGTTCAGAAATCCCTCAGGTATAAATTCCAATAAATATCATGTATTATTGCTCGATAATGAAGAAATAGTGTCATTTCCCCACTACCTTGTTGTAAAATCTTGTAATATTGATGGATTCGAATGGATGTAAAAAATATTGATGATTTATGAATGAATGTACTATAATTAAAGTATATTATGTGTTTCATGTTCAGTAACTGAGAATTTTTGGCCATTGGGTCGATTTTCATAGCAATTGGAGCAAACTACACCTCATTTCCCCAAGGGTCCAAAACTAGTTTTTTAATTTTTTTTAATTTTTTTATATATCAGATTGAAAGAAGTGATAAAAGCCATGGGAGGTATATTGGTTATACATATGAGTCTCTGATAATGTATAATACACATCTACTACTTCAATTTAATAATTCGAGTGGGTTTCTGCACCTTTCGGAAGCCATTTCTACCACTTACCCCGGGGGGATTTGAGCCCAAAATTGCCAGTAAAATCATCTATCTTGTTCAGAATTTAGTACAGACTTGTAGAAGTGATTGGAGGGAAATAATACATCCCTGAACATAATAATTAATTTATTATATAATTCATACACCTTCTCTTAATATTTGGGAGCAATTGGGCTGATTTGGAGACCAAGACACTAAAACCAATCAAGAGCCAAACTTGTGAAAATTTGGAAAATTGAGCATTTTGGTAAAAATTTGAAAAGTGGACATTACAAGTGGTATCATAACATGGTCTTGGAACCTGATTCTTTTAACAAGGATTCAAATCAATAAACCACCACCCTTATAGATTGAATTGGAAGGTGCTTGGCTTGTAGAAGAAGAACTAGAAGAAAAAAAGGTACCTTTGACTAAAGCTATGGCTCACAAGGGAGAAGACTACACTAAGGAGAAAATGGAGTATCTCAAACTTATAAAATCCCTATTTGAATAAATATCCAAGGACATGACCCAACATATGGTAGACATGACCCAACAGATAGAAAAATGATTCGAATTGATGGCCAGTCAAATGGGAAGCAAAGGGATAATAGGAGATAGTGGTAGTTCACAATTAGCAGAAAAGAAGACAATGGGTGAGCACATTTTCTCACGAATAGGACCTCATAATAGACCCCATGAGTTTCAGATCACACCAAGGCCTACTGCACCTAAATTTCTTATTCCCAAAAAAGAGACTAACATTCAATTTGAAATTGATACAATAACAAAAGAATGGGCTAAATTGGATGAAGAGTGTAGGAGAAGTATAACATTTGAGCAGTACTTCACCATGGAGAAAAACTCAAAAAGAAGGAGGAAAATAAGTCTCTACACCAAAACAAATAATTGAATTGTTCCATAGGTAAATTGCCACTTCCTACTTTTGATGGTTCATCTCCAAGTTTTGCTAACACTTGGGTGCAAAAATTGGATGTGTATTTTCTGCTGAATCCAATGGTGGAAGAAGATGCTTTAAAAATGGATATTTTTCACTTGGATGGAGATGCCCATGAATGGTGGTTCCATGGCCTGAAAACATTGGGTCATGATTGGGTTAAAAAATATGGGGAATTTGTTGACAGGGTATTAGAAAGGTTTGAGCAAAAAGATCCAGAATTGTCTTTCAAAGAACTAGCACAATTGAAGTATGTAGGGACTCCTATTGAGTATATGTTGGAATTCCAAAGATTATAGGTTAAGGTGAATAATGTATCTATGGGAAGGTTAGTATTTCTATTCACTGAAGGTTTGGCAGAGCCCATAAAAGTTTTGGTCAAATCCCACAAGCCTACTAACTTAAATGATGCAATGAGCTTGACTAGAGATCTTAAAAATGTGCTTCCTAGAACAAGATTTCCTCCCAAGCCTAACTTCAGATTTGAAAGAAAGCCTTGGAAAAAGGATGCACCTGATAAGAAGTTTTGGAAAAGAGATACATCTAAAAATAATAATAAAGAATGACAAAATAGGGATGAACTTCGAAGGAAAAAATTGTGCTTCACATGCTTCCAACCATGGATATTGGGGTATAAATGTGCTAAAGGAAAAGCTCAATACATAGAAGTATTCTCTGATAATGATGAGTATGAAGGGGGTATGGATGAAAAAGGGCACATTTAATATCAAGAGGAGGCATATGAGACACCAGCTGAAAAAGAAAAACAAGAAAAAAATCATCCTTCACCGGACAAAGCAAGAATGGCAGTACTTTCAGCAGTGACTCGCTATCACACTATTCGATGCAAGGGTGTGGTATTGGGGAAAAGAGCTTCAGTTTCAGTAGATGGAGGAGCTACAGATAATTTCATTGATGCAAATATTGTGGAGAAAATAAATATACCAAGTTAACCATTCGATGGCTTCATAGTTGTCATCCTAGGTCACAACACAATGCAATGCAACACATGGGTTCCAAAGCTGCAAGTCACCATAGGTAGCTATAATTTTGTTGATAGTTTTTATGTGGTTGATGTTGCTGATACTAATGTAGTATTAGGAGTGAAATGGTTGTATTCTATAGGATATAATTTAGTAAATTATCGAATTCCTGAAATGAAATTTCAAGATTCAATAGGTGTACTAAGGGTTGTGAGAGGGCAGCACACTTACCCAAAACAGGTAGTAAATTGCAATAGTATGAGATCTATATTGAGGCATGGTGATATAGAACGGGCTACTGAATGTTATATCACCTCTCCCAAGCCAAAAATCAGATTTTTTAAACACCCAAAGGAGATAGAGACACTTTTGTACAAATATGAAAAAGTTTTCAGATATCTTCCACATGGTAGACCACCTGATAGGGGGGTTGAGCATAACATTCTTTTGGAGGAGGGTACTTCACCCATTCAGAGACCACCTTATACAAATCCCAAGAAGTTCAGAGATGATATTGAGAAGGCCATTCACAAACTCTTAGAGTTGGGACTAATTATACAAATCTCTAGCCCTTATTCTTCTTCAGTAGTGTTGGTAAATAATAATAATAAAAAGAACTTTGAGGATGTGTATAGAATTTAGAGCTGTGAACAAGAATATGAAAAAGAATAGATATCCTATTCCTAGGATTGATGAGCTATTTGGAGTTAATTACTTTTCCAAAATTTACCTTAGATTTGTTTATCACCAAAATCAGATGAAGGATGAAGATGTGCAAAAGACTGCTTTTCAATATCATTATGGTCACTTTGAGTTTCTTGTTATGCCATTTGGGTTGACTAATGCTCCAGCTAAATTTCAAGCATACATGAATAGAATATTTTACAAGTAGATTAGAATGTTTGTTTTAGTATTCTTTGATGATATTCTCATTTACAGTAAAACTTTGGAAGAGCACTTGCAACACCTAGATATTGTGTTGAAAACTTTGCAAGAACGGTCTTTTTATGCTAAGATGTCTAAATGTGAATTTGCGATGAAAGAACTATTATGCCTTGGGAACATTATTGGGAAAGATGGAGTGAAATTGCACATGGAAAAGATCAAGGCTATCTTAGAATGGCCATCACCAAAAAACATCACAGGATTAAGAGGATTCATTGGAATATGTACATACTACAGGAAGTTTGTGCAAGGTGTTACACTGAAATCTCGTCATGTTGAGCCATGTGTTAACCCTATGCCTAATCCCCAAATTTATCTCTGCTAAACTAGATTGATGCTGAGGTTTTTTCTGCCTTTTTTCCTTCTCTAGGACAACCGACACTCTTGTCCTTCATGCTAGGTGTGCCAAAGGCACTTTTTCCCTTCATGTTAGGTGCACCGATGTCGGCGCTCTGTCTCCCACTACTAGGTGCACCGACGATGCTTTTTCCATTCCTACTAAGTGCACCAGTGGCATTTTGAGGGAAACAAATGGAGCTTCGAGACCATTCTCAAAGCTGGATGAGGTGGAGGTCTATCCCTAGTTTTTAGGTGATGTGGCATTTGGTTCCTAACCTATAGGGAAGATCCCTTTGATCTCTCGTCCTAATCCTAACCTGCTCTATCCCTTTAGCCTTATAAATTAAACCCTCTCTCCATTGTGAATAGAGGAAGGACTATGGTACTCTTATGTTGGTGGAATTTCTAGATGATCCCTATCATCCTTTGGAGGCTTTGGCTTGGATTGTTGGACGAAAAGTTGCAGCATTAAGGCTAGGTTGTGCCATTCCTTCTTTATGTAGTTCTATGTATCTCCTTGATTACATTAATACAAATCTCTTTCCATAAATGTTATTGTGTTAATAATGTTTAGAGATTTATTCCTTAACTGTTAGCTTAGATCAATTCATGTTTGGATACACATGTACTGTTTGCTTGTTTCCACTTGCTTGACAGGGTTTTGCAGCTAAATATTTGAAGACTCTGGAGCTTGGATCAACAAATAAAGAAGAGGATCTGCATATATCAGGTATGTGATCTATTTGTTTCTTTGCATTTCTGTTTGATCTAGGAAAGTAGATTGTATTCTGTATTTGAGTTTTTCTAGATCCAATTGGACTAGGGAGATATGGCTTGATTTCGATTGAGTAGATTTATCTGATAACAATTTTGGTGACCATACTGGGGAACTTACATAGATATGATTTCTTTTGTTTTTGATTTCATATCTATTTATCAATCCTTTTTGTAGCCTCTAGAGACCCTCCCTCCTTTAGATTTTGTCTTTGAAGACTATCTTGCATCCTCTTGATGCTCTTCGGGATCACTATCATACCTTCTTCCCTTATCCCATAGGAAATATGGCTTTTATTGTGTCTGTTTCTCCACCAGCACACCTGGGTTGTGTAGACAGAGTACCGAAGGTATTTTTTTGCAGTTTCATAAGTGTTCTCTCCATAGGTGCTCTTTTCCTTAAGAGATAGTGCGCCGATGGTGCTTTTGTGTTGTTTGATAGGTGCGCCGAAAGCGCTCTTGTGATGTGTAGTGGGTGCACTGACAATGATTTTTTGTTGTGTAGTAGGTGTGCTGACAACACTTTTGTGCTATGTAGTATGTGCATTGACAGTGCTCTGGTGCAGTGTGGTATGTGCGCAGACAGCGCTTTGGTGCAGTGTTGTATGTGCATCGACCCTTTGAAACTCATCTTTTAGCTTGATTTCCTTCTTTATTGGGTTTTGGTTTGAGGGATTATGGTTTTTAGGCTGCATATGATAGTCATAGATCCCCTCGACCCAACATTATCTCTGTTTGGAGTTGTTTATTTATTTATTTTGGGATGCTTTACTAGTCAAGTGAATGACTTGGTTATGGTAGGAAATTTCAATCCTCCACCTATTAGATATTCCTTTCCATTCCTAATCACATTTATAGATCTCTTAAGATCAGTTTGGATAGTTAGATCTAATCTACGAACCCTTCCTCCCCTCAGTCATTGAGTTTTGATTTCATTTTGGTTGTTTTGGAGCAATTCTTGATCTGTTTGGAGTTGTTTGGGTGTTTGTCATATTCGTTTTGATTTCTGAATGAATGGAGTGTTGTAGATACTCTCTCTTTTTCTATTTGTAGATCTGAAAAGAGAATTATGTATTTATTTATTGTTTAGATTCAAGTTTGTTTGAAGAGAAAACTCAATCAAAAGAGAAGAAATTGTGATTCATATCATAGGTATTTTCAAGAATTTTGATTGATGTTAATCTTTGAAGCTTCATAGTTGCCTTTGAATAGAACTTGGTTTTCTTAGATCTATGATTTTTGTCTTGTTTTAAAAGAAAAATCTTTCCCTACCTTAGGTAGCTTTAATCAAAAGAGAAATGTGCATTGTCATGTAGCTAGGATTTGCATTCTTTTTAGATTTCTTGTGTACACATAATGCATCCACTTAATTGCTCAAGATAAAATTAACACTATATTAGGTGTAAAATCATTTAGTAAATGTGTGTGAGTTAGTGACGTGTTCCGGTGTCATTAATCATGGAAGCTGTCGTTTATTTCTTGCCCTACATCCCGTGGACTGTGTGGTTTCTCCATGTACCATCTGTATATCGAACGGCCTTTCACGTACCCTTGAGGTATATCGAAAGGTACTTCAAGTACTCGATTGTATATCGAAGGGACCCTTTCGAATGGTTGTGCATTAGACACCACCACTACGGAGTTGAGCTCCACGTACCTAGTGCATATTGGGAGACTCTCTTAGGATTCCTATGACCAATTGAGTTAACCTTTTGTCCGTCTTGGAATCATAGCCTTGATAATCCTATGAGAGTCCTGAATTTTGATCCACTCCTATTCACATAGTTTGCTTGTGGATTTTAGACTTGAGTAGTGTTTGATCTTGTGTGGTATTTCATAGATTCTTAGATATTTTAGATATGGGAGACTTTCCCGGGACCACTAGTCAACAGAACCCTTTTTAGGGTATGTCTTTTGTTTCTCCCCCTTGTGGAGATGTTGGTCCTCCATTCATGGCCACTTTGAACCTTCCTGGATTGAATATAGGATTACCTATATGGTTATTATCCAATCCTATCATACCAAATGCATCCTTTGTGTCAGATCCTAGTCCTTTACCGCATGAGCATCAACCTCATATTAATCCTTATCCTTCTTCGTTGAATGTTGAATCAACTTCCCTTTCTTGCTCTTCACCTGTTGAAAAATATGAAGTTAGAAAATGAGCGGGTAAGAAGAAGACGAAAAGGAAGGATAAGAAGAAGAACACTAAGCAGAAGGTTATCGCTCCAACCTTTTATCTTCATGTTGGAATCCCACTAGCCACTGGTCATCATGCTGGGAGTATTGATGTACATGTTTCCAACACCCGTAAATCTAAGTTCCCTTGTATACTTTGCAAGGGTGATCACTTTCTCAAGGACTATCCTGTTCTTTCCCTCGTGTCAGAAGTGTGGTCTAAACATCCTGTATCGTCAGTATTTGATCACCATGTTGATGATGTCCCGTAAACCAGTGACTCTTTGGTTAAGACTCAGAAATGAAAGGTTAGGTATCCTTGCTTTCTATGTAAGGATATGCACCTTACTTACCTTTGTCCTTGCATGGATGAAGCTTCAAATTTGTTGGAAGATATTATTATTCCTCAGCAAAAACTTCCAACCAGTTATCGTAATTTGTCCCTTGATACTCCATTGGTTGATCAAGTGGTCGATCCAAGTCCATCCTTGGTTGGTCCCACTCTTCCATTGAAGAGTGAATTTGAACTGGTCAATCCAAGTCCATCCTTGGCTGATACCACTCTTTCTTTGGAGAGTGAAGTTAAAGTGGTCGATTCGATATCATATCTACCCGATCCCACTCTTTCATCAGAGAATGTTAATACCGAAGTAGTCATTTCGACACAGTATTCATCTTGTCCCTCTCTTCTAATCAAGAGTGAAAACCATCCAGCTGAATTCTTCGTAGTTAGTTCTGATTGTTCTCTGCAAGAAGAAGTTTTGTCTCTTTTGACAGAACCCTCTCCAAGTAGTGAGGTTATTTCCTTTGATTGGAGTAACCTAAAAAAATCTCGTCTTCATTTGAGTGTTCCTTTCTAGATAGCTTTGCGAGTTAACGCTAAGAGGCTACTCTGCATTATTGTTGATGAAGGGGATTATGTTAGTATTCTATCCTCTCCTGCTTGGAAAGCCATAGGTTCTCCTCCACTTGTGTTAGCCACCGATCAGATACTAGCTTTTAATCGAAGACCTACAACGCCTTTAGGGATCCTTCTTGAGTTTCCTATTACTTTGGAAGGAAAGAATATCTATATCGATGTTATGGTAGTCCAAAGTCCCTTAGATTTTAATCTGCTCCTTGGACGTGATTGTGTTTACGCCATGAAAGTTGTAGTGTCCACACTCTTTCTAGTGATGTATTTTCCCCATGATAGGAAGATTGTGACCATTGATCAACTTTCCTTTATTAAACCCGATCATTGTATGACTCCTAGTCATCAGACTTCCTTTAATGTCGCACATTTTCTTATGATTCCTTCCGCTTCTAGTTAGCTTCTTCCCATCATAGGTAAAATGGGGGGCATGGCTCTAGCCTCTGGACATCATATTGGATTTAATTCACTATATTCTTATGATTCCTATGAGCATAGTTCCCTTTCTATGTCAAGCTCGTTAATGAAACATGCATAGTGAGAATAATTACCATTATATGTCAAGCTCGTTAAAAAAATGAAATAGATTCCTGTGAGCATAGTTCCCATTCTGTGTCAAGCTTGTTAAAAAATTAAATAGATGTCCTCAATCATAGTTACTCTCTGTTTCAATCTTGCGTAATAATGAAATAGGTCCCCATAGGCATAGTTATTTTTCTGTTGCAAGATTGTGTAAAAATGAAACATGCCACCTTGAGCAGAGTTCCCTTTTTGTGTCAAGCTCGTTAAAAAATGAAAAGGGATTCTTCCATTGTGTCAAGACTCAATGCTTGAACCTTTCTTTAACCTTCTTGTAAAGCAGACAAAATGAAGCTTGGGGGGCATGCATCCACCCTTTGTTCGATTTAGTCACTTGACAATTATATTGGGGGCAAGTACCAACCACTGAACATCATGTTGGAAAATCACCCGTCGATGGGAGTCATTTTGAGCATACTTTGTTTTTGTTTCGAGTTCGTTAAACCATGAAACCAACTTTTGAGCATAGTACATTTTCTATTTCAAGATCATTAGAAAATGAAGTAGGTTTCCTTAAGCATAGTTTACCTTTTGGTTTCAATCTTGCATAAAAAAGAAACCATGTTTTGAGCATAGTTTTTATTCTGTTTCAAGCTCGTTAAACAATGAAGCAAATATCTTGAGCATTCTTTCAATTGTTCTTCGAGCTCGTTAAAAATAGTAAGATGGTGTTGTGCTTACTTTTCATTTTTTGTGCTCTGGTTAAAACATGAAAACTGGTTTGAGCTTACTTTATCGCTTTTTGTGTTTTGGATTCAAACATGAAAAAGGTTTTGAGTTCCTTTTATACCTTCGTCGTGCTCGTTAAAAAATCAGTGAAGAGGTATCGAGTGTACTTTCACTTTTTTTCAGACTCATTAAAATTGGATTATGAAAAAAAACTGTTACGAATTTATATTTAAGCTCTTTTCAATCTCCCTAAAAAACACAAAAAGATTGCCAAGCAAACTTGTTACGTTCACGCTTGTAAAAGTATAAGAACGGTCGACTAGTTGGTGGTAGGTTATCTCATTTTTGGACCAACTAGGCCTATTTACGAAAAAGGACCTTTTGGAGTCTTCTTATTCATTTCAAACTCTTTAAACATGAAACGACGAATGAGTTTACTTTCATCGAACTCATAAAATCAAACAATGAAGGACCCTTTTTTCGTGCTCTGGATTCAAACATGAAAAAGGTTTCGAGTGCCTTTCATACCTTCATCATGCTTGTTAAAAACTCAGTGAAGAGGTATTGAGTGTACTTTTACTATTTTTCAGACTCGTTAAAAATTGGATTATGAAAAAAGAACCTGTTACGGAGTTATATTAAGCTCTTTTTAGTCTCCCTAAAAAACACAAAAAGATTGCCAAGCGAACTTGTTACGTTCACGCTTGTAAAAGTATTAGAATGGTCGACTAGTTGGTGGTAGGTTATCTCTTTTTCAGACCAACTAGGCCTATTTACGAAAAAATAACCTTTTGGAGTCTTCTTGGTCATTTCAGACTCTCTAAACATGAAACAACGAATGAGTTTACTTTCATCGGACTCATAAAATCAAACGGTGAAGGACCCTTTTTTTTGGGAATGAACCCATCCTTTCTCAGGTTCGTAAAACATATGAGATTGGACTTATTCAAAGGACGAGCTATATTGAGCATTTGTTACCCTTTTCTATCTCGTTAAAAATCAAAGAGGTACTCATCAATCATGATGGAGAAATTAAGGAAAGAGTTTGTATTTTGTTATGGAAGTACATAGTCACTCTTGAACATGGCACTCATTTTCATATGCATTTTAGCACTTGGGTAATCTGTTTGTCTTTGAGTCCTGTTAATTCCTAGAGTCTTCTTACTCCTTTGAGTTGTCCTAGAATACTCTCACCATTAGTTGTATTGGGGGATTGGTATCATTCTCATGTCAATACTCCCAAGTCACGCCATGCCCATGTTCAAGAGAAATTTAGTCATCCTTTCACTGTCTGCAGTCAGTTTACCTTCTATCATGTTAGTCATCCTTGAGTCAGTCTCGTACATCACTCTTCTATACTCCAAAACATCTATGATCCTATTTCGTGTCGATGATGGGGGATTCATCATGGCCCTCCTTCGATGAGTCTATTCCTGTCGACTTCAATTCCTCATCCATAAATTTGACTTTGAAACCAACATAAGTACCTTGGTCCTACATGCCTTAATGGTAGGTTACCTTGCTTTCGACATGAGTTTACATAATTGGCTCTTGATTGAAAGATCTCATCGAGTGTTTGACTCCAAGTCCTTTATTCACATTCGATGGTATGTACTGAGGTACCTTGGTAATCATTGACATCAATGGTGATTTCCCTTGTACTTGTTAACAGTTTACATCATTGACTAGTAATCAAGTGGTTTCTACCATGTTCGACGTCAAGACATTGTAATCACATGGTTAGATTCGTATCGTTGCGGGTTAAGCTTGAAGACCCTGGGTCATCCAATATTTTTTCTAGGTTGTGATGGGGTTTATTTTGAGTCATATTACACAGATCCACCATTGTATTGGTCATGGATTTGTTATAATCTCATCATGGATCTACGCTTATGTCTAGTATCCATGATTATGTTTAGTCGGTCTCTACTTCCATGGATCTACATTGTATTGGTCGACAGCCATGTTATGAGTTATATGAGATTCGAGTCAGTGGTACTGTAACAGCTTCCATCCAACTTCCTTTCCTTCGATTGCTTCATTTTACAAAGAATTCACTTATCACATTCCTATAACTTCATGCTTTGGGGGGCATTCTGTTACACAAAAATATCGTCATGTTGAGCCATGTGTTAACCCTATTCCTAATCCTCAAATTTCTCTCTGCTAAACTGGATTGATGCTGAAGTTTTTTCTACCTTTTTTCCCTCTCTAGGAAGGCCTTCGCTGATCCAGATTTATGCAGGAACGCAATAGAATACACAAATAACTATAGAAACAAATATGCAGCAGAAACAACACTTCATTTCATTAATCAATAACTGAAACTTCTTTACATACATAATGGAAATAAACTAGCTAGAGTGCTAGTAGCTTATCTCTGAGAAGAGATGTGGTGGCTACATGCCTTTGAAACCTATGTTACATTGAGGCTCGAAGGCCTATATATTATTGAGAAACAATGGAAACCCTACACATCCAAAAACATAACCCTAGGAGGTGAAACGCCAGATTGTGGGTCCCATTGGGTAACTTGGTACATCAATTTCCCGAGGTCGTAACTTTAGCATACTACCTCCGTTTGACGCACATGATACATCGTTAGAAAGATATGTTTAAGGAATACATCCGTAAATTGAAAATATCAATACCAAAACGGAGTCATATATTCCTGACCATTCGATGCCGAAAAAACGTCGTTTAGGGCCTCAAAACGGCTCCGAAATTTTAGGACCCGAAAATTGCCAAAAATAGTAAATTGTGCTACAATTCTGGAAACTGGAAAACTGAAAGAAAAAATGGTGGGGGTCCAAGTGGAATAGGTGGGTGGCCACCAATATACTCTTGGATCATTCCTCCCCCCTTAGGAAGCAATGGTCCCAATTGCGTTGAGTTCCTCCATGAGATGAGGAAACTTCTGCTGAACTTGGTCCCTGGTGAGCCACTTTCCCTAGTGAAGGAGTTGGCCTGCTTTGACAACTCGATATAGCTGGATCTTCAGTTGGTGATTGTTCTTGATCTGTGTGTCCATAATCCGATCAGTTGTGGCTTGTTCCATGCATTCGGGGTTTAACTCTGTTGGTGTGAGTTGTTCTACCACGGTTGATGTGTCCAGTAGAGGTGGAAAGTAGGGCCAAAGGAGGTCCACATTGAACACTAGGTGCAGAACAAGGAATGGTGGAATACTGAGCTAGAAAGTAATTGTCCCCAAAATCCTTGGTGATGGTGTATGCCCCATATTGGAGCAGGCAAAGCTTGCGGTGGGGTCCAGTGAGGCGCTCGTTCTGCAAGTGTAGCCACACTTTGTTGCCCACCTGGAAGTTGTGTTGCACCCGATGCTGATCATGTCACTGCTTGTACTTAGCATGGGATCTGTCCAATATGTCATGAACCTATTGGCGAATGTGCTGAATGCACTCAATGAAGCTATTCACCTTGGAAACTTCAGACTGGATATGAGCTGAATAAGCCTGAGTAGCTGCAAATGGCATGGCTACGTCAATGGGACATAGTGGCTGGAATTCCAATCCCACCTAAAAGGGGCTATGGTTGGTTGGGCTGTGGAGGGCCTAGTTATAGTTGTGTTGTACATAGGGGAGGATCTCATCCCATGTGCATGTATGCTTTGAGTTGTACATGCGCAAAATGTGTACGATCATCCTGTTGACGAACTCTGTCTGGCCATTAGTGTGGGGATGGAAAGCTGTGGACTTAGTGAGCTTGGTGTCTAGCATTGGCCATAGGCTAGACCAGAATGTACTAAGTAATCTACTGTCTTGATTTGAGATTATAGACTGTGGGATCCCAAAGTGTACCCACACTCATTCAAAGAAGAGTTTAGCAGTGGCTTCTACTGTGATATTCTTCTTACAGGCTTCCATTATGGACATCTTTGAGAATCTGTCAATGACCACAAACACATAGTCATTGCCATGCTTATTAGAAGGAAGGCCCAACATGTAATCTATGGAGACTAATTCCTAAGGTCGACTAGGGGTAGGAAATGAAGTATAGAGGCCTTGCTTCTTGATGGATGGTTTGGGAATGGCGCAGGTAATGTAGGATTGGATGTACTTCCCGACGTCCCATCGAAGGTTCGGCCAATAGAAATACTTCTGTGGTACTACCACTATTTTCTCAACCCAAAAATTCCCAGTGACTTGACTCTAGTGCTTCCCAAATCATCTTGGCACTCTCTCTTGAAGGAACACAAAGGTGTCCCATGTGACATAGTAGTACATCTTGGAGGTGAAATTTTGGAACTTGGTTTCCCTCCAAGAGTGTCTGGTATGTGTGGATAAATCCTGGATCGTTCTTGTAGAGAAGCGGCCAATAAGAAGTCTCATGACCACAAGAGTTGAGCACAATGGTTATCGCCATGATTGGTGGTCGGCTGAGGAAGTCTGCAACATTATTGGTGCTTCCCTTCTTGTACTTGATGTTCAAATGAAATTATTGTAGATATGTGGACCAATTCTGATGGCGATCATTCTATAAATTCCCTTGTGTCTGTATGAACTACAGGGGTCGATGGTATGTGTGGATGATCATTTCCTTCCCCAAAACGTAATGCTTCCGTTGTCGGCAAGCTTGTACAATGGGATACATCTCTTTGTCATAAGTGGGATATCTACGGACTGTGCCGGACAGTGTCTCACTATGATATGCAACTGGATTCCCTTGTTGAGTAAGGACTACCCCAATAACATAGTCAGAAGCATCTATCTCGATCTCAAATGGTTATTGCAAGTCTGGTAATGTGAGCACTGGGGCACAGCAGAGGCAATGTTTCAATTATGCAAACGCTTTCTATTGAGTTTTCAACCAAAATAATTTTTATTTCGCTCCTCCCTTGGTGACTTGACTCAAGGGCCAAGTGATATGAGAGAATCCCAACATGAACCTGCGGTAGAAATTAGCAAGGCCCAGAAAGATGCGAAGCTCTGTTAGAGTAGTCGAGGCTGGCCAATCCTGAATTACTTGGATCTTGGTTGGATCCACATGTACCCCACACTCATCAATAATGTATCCCAGATACTGAACCTGGGTCATGCCAAAAGTGCACT
>LPNX010331144.1:299572-312810 GCA_001517045.1 Pseudotsuga menziesii
TTGGTCGGTTCGATCGGTACCTGGTGATACTCGGACTTTAAGTCGATCTTGATAAAATATTTCGCCCCTTTAAGCTGGTCCAGGAGGTCATCAATCCTTGGGATCGGGTACCTATTCTGGACAGTGATCTTGTTCAGCACCTGATAGTCAATATAGAGTCTCCAAGTCCCATCCTTCTTTTGTACCAACACAATCGGGCTCCCACAGGGCGATGAACTTGGCTAGATTTGACCCTTTTGCAGTAGCTCCTAAATTTTCCTCTTGATTTCATCATTCTCCAGAATAGAGTGTCGATAGATTGGTCCATTGGGAAGTGGCACACCTGGGGTCAGATCGATGGGGTGCTTGACCTGACAGTGGAGAGGCACCCCAGTGGGTGAGGTGAATATGTCTCGGTACTCCTCCACAACCTTGTCCATTTGTTGTTGTCATGCGGAGGGGCTATGTTTGGATGTCGTGGCCATAATATTCTTCTTTCCTTGAGGGTAGATCATCAAGAAAAAAACCTTCCCGATTTTGGAAATGAGCTTATTGCATTTTTTTGCAGTAACCAAAGAGATAGTGATAGGAGGTGGTACCTCTGGTATCCTGTACAAATTATTTCCCAATGTAAAAATAACAATGCGAGGCCGGGACTCATACATAGCATGTCGCTTTCATAAGTATGGTTGACCTAATAATACATCATAAACATCAAGAGGATAAATATCACATAATACCTCATCGATGAAGGGCTTGATGCTGTAGGGAAGGAGACATTGCTGGCTGACGCGGAGATATCGTCCTTGGTGAAGCCACTTGATGGTGTACGGCTGTGGGTGGGCTGTGGTCGAAAAACCCAACTGCTTCACAACCTCGGCTAAAATCGGGTTCTTTTGGCTCCCACTGTCGACAATGAAATGTAGGGGGGAACCCTTTACCCACATCTGGGAGTGGAAAAGACCCTCCTCCTCTGAATCTTCTGGTTCTTTCTTTTGGATATTCATGGTGGCAATGGTGGCTTGGGCTCTACATTGATAGTCTTCTTCCCTCTGTTATTCCCCTTCTCGGGTTCTAATTCAGTGTCAGAGTATGCATATGATTCATAATCCTTTATCTCGGCCACCAGTGACTGCTTGGCCCGACACTCACTTGTGTTGTGAGTGGGGCTCTTATGGAACTCGCACCACTTTCTCGCTTCCTTCTTCGAATTTGCAGTGTTGCTCTTTTCTTGTGGCTTTGGCAAGTTTTATTGAGTCTCCATGCCTTGGTTGTGTCCTTGGTTCTGTGGTTTGGGGGCACCTTTCCCTTGCTTTTGTTTCACAGATCCAAAGTCTCTCTTTTTTTGTTTGAATTTTTGCTCAATTTTGGCAGCATACCGATATGCCATACTAAGCGAAGAGATGTCGAGGAACTCCATTTCCTCCTGAATGTATCTATCTAGACAACTATGGTACTTAAACACCAAATGTTTCTCTGAATCTTTGATACCCAACTTGGTGCATAGGGTATGGAACAGATTCGTCAGCTCATGCACATCTTGATCTCTTTATTGTCGCAGCGTAGTACATTGTATGTACTTGTCCTCATAGCTTCCCACTAGATAATATTGTCCCTTTATGGCATCTTGGAAATAATTCCAAGTGGGTATGACTGAGAACAAAGAGGGTTCCTCCTTGTCCTTTCTCTCACAGTAGGTTTCCCACCAGTCCTTGATATGGGGGGCGACTTTGAGTAGAGAAAAAGTAATCTTTTCCTAGTCGAAAAAGTCATGAACTGAGAAATATCCTTCTAATAGATTCAATCATATATATATGGTGTCTGCATCTATTCAGCCATCAAATATGGTAATGTCGAATATTACTTGTACCTTAAAAGGGGTTTCACCTCCAGAGTGGCTACTAGATGCAGATGCGTCGCCAGTGGGAAGTCATTGAAGGATCTGGGCGAAGCTATCCATCATCGCGTTCCTTTGTTTTTCAAGGGCTGTTCCTTTGTTTTTCAAGGGCCTCCTCAAGCAACATTTTGATAGGATCTTCTGGGCCCTTGTCTTTCTTTTCGTCCCCCATGGGTGGCCATCGGGATTTGCGAGGCTGATCTTATAAAGGTTCAACCAGATCGATCCCTAACTCTTTATACCCCGCCCTCGTTGGAGACATGCAAAGAAGGATTGAGAAAGAGAAGATTGCTTTGATACCACTGATCCGGATTTATGCAGGAACGCAACAGGATACACAAATAATCATAGAAACAAATATGCAGTGGAAATAACACTTCATTTTATTAATCAATAACTGAAACTTGTTTACATACATAATGGAAATAAACTAGCTAGAGTGTTGGTAGCTTATCTGAGAAGATATGTGGTGGCTACATGCCTCTAAACTCTGTGTTACATTGAGGCTCAAAGGCCTATATATTATTGAGAAACAATGAAAACCCTACACATCCAAAAACCTAACCCTAGGAGGTGAAACACCAGAATGTGGGCCCCATTGGGTAACTTGGTATATCAATTTCCTGGGGTCGTAACTTTAGCATACTACCTCCGTTTGACGTGCATGATACATCATTAGAAATATATGTTTAAGGAATACATCCATAATTAGAAAACATCAAGTCTGAAACAGAAGTATATTTGCTCGACCATTCGATGCCGAAAAAGCGTCGTTTAGGGCCTCAAAACGGCTCCGGAAGTTTAGGACCCGAAAACTGCCAAAAATAGTAAATTGTGATACAATTATGGAAACTAGAAAATTGAAAGAAACAATGGTGGGGGTCCAAGTGGAATAGGTGGGTGGCCACCAATATCCTCCTATATCATCTGCTCTTGTCCTTCATGCTAGGTGCGCCGAAGGATATTTTTCCCTTTATGCTAGGTGTGTCGATGTCGGCGCTCTGTCTCCCACTTGTAGGTGCACCAATGGTGATTTTCCCCTTCCTGCTAAGTGCATCGGTGGCATTTTGAGGGAAAATAATGGAGCATCGAAACCCTTCTTGAAGTGGGATGAGGTGGAGGTCTATCCCTATTTTCTAGGTGAGGTGGCATTCGGTTCCTGACCTATAGCGAAGATCCCTTTGATCACTCCTCCTAATCCTCAACCTACTCTATCCCTTTATCCTTATAAATTTAACCCTCTCTCCATTGTGAACAGAGGAAGGACTATGGTACTCTTATGCTCGTGGAATTTCTAGGTGATCCCTATCATACTTTGGAGGCTTTGGCTTGGATTGTTGGACGGAAAGTTGCAGCGTTAAGGCTAGGTTGTGACATTCCTTCTTTATGTAATTCTATGTATCTCCTTGATTACATTAATACAAATATCTTTCCATAAATGTTATTGTGTTAATAATTTTTAGAGCTTTCTTCCTTAACTGTTATCTTAGATCAATTCATGTTTGGATACACATGTACTATTTGCTTATTTCCACTTGCTTGACGGGGTTTTGCACCTGAAGATCTGAAGACTCTAGAGCTTGGATCAACAAAGAGAGAAGAGGATCTGCATATTTCAGGTAAGTGATCTATCTGTTTCTTTACATTTTTTGTTTGATCTAGGAAAATAGATTGTATTATGTATTTGATTTTTTCTAGATCCACTTGGACTAGGGATATCTGGTTTGATTCCAATTGAGTAGATTTATCCGATAACAAAAGGATTCTCCAAGTTGAATTCTCCACTCACTAATTTGACTAAGAATGATGCTTTCAAGTGGAATGAAGAGGATAAAAAGGCCTTCCAAAAAATGAAATAGGCAATGAGTAGTTGTCCCATACTTGCATTACTTGATTTTTCTAAACCTTTTGTTGTTGAACGTGATGCCTCAGGTGGAGGAGTAGGGGATATCCTAAATAAATGCCAACACCCTATAGCCTTTGAGAGAAGAAAGTTGCAGCCTCATTTTTATAGTTCAAAATGACACATCTCTACCTATGACCACTTTCCCATGATTTCGTCGCATGTCGACACTTCCATGACGACACTTCGTGAAAGTCACTAAAAAAACACCTAACTTGGAGGAACCATATCTTGAGTTTTGTAACTTCGTTTGACCTCATCTCTACACCATTGGAAAGATATTTCTATTAGATAAAAAAAAAATTGAAGACACTAAAGTTTGAAAGTGCCTAGAAGTACCCTTAAAATGAGATTTTTTGATGTATACATGAGTTTCCTTAAGGAAACCCACGTATGTACGCGACTTGCTATATATAATACTCGCGTATGCTGTAAATATGCGAATTTTTACATTGAAACTTGGGTATACCTCCTGCATACATGACTGTTGTCTCAACAACCCATGTATTCCTCCTAAAAATGTATAAAAATTAGTTTTTCAAAATTTGGGTAGTTTGGTTAGTTATGCAACTGACTCCTTCAGTTGTAACTACTTTGTCTTCGACCCTATCTCTTCAACAACATTTAAATAGAGGTAGGGAGGTCCATGAGAGGAGACTTGAACTTTTGTGTTGGAGGAATTGGGACTCTCTTTCCCACACCTTTTCCCTAGTGATCATCCCCTTGTGTTGCAGAGCTTGGAGGCTGAGTAGGCTTGGAGAAGAGAAGCATCAGAACCAGATCAAGGTTTCATGAAGTACCCAACTTGAAGAGAAGGTATATTTTTACTTGTTTTCAAGATTAATAAAGATGTGATGTCCTTCTTCTTCCCAAATAATTGTTCAATGTGTGATTGAATATTTTTTTATGATCATATGATGATGTTAGTTAGATCATTATTTCATGTTTATTTGATTATCATTGCTTTATATGTGGTCATAATGGTTTGAGGAAGGTATAATTCATTTTGCAGGTCTCTTGGAGAAAGAGGAGCGAGAGGAGCAAGAAGATGATTGATGGGCTACTTGGATCAACTTTCGTTTGGCTAAGGTATGAACCATTATAATCTCTGAATATTGTTTATATTTTCTTGCAGAACCATTTTCATCCACCTTTCAACCCTAGTATGTTGATGGCCTCTTAACCCATAGCCATAGGAAACTTTCCTTTACAACAGAACTGAAAAATCCCTCGGGGAGAGTGTAACAAACATAAAATAAGATAATAATTAAATAATTAGGTTAACTAAGTTAGGTTATGAAATGAGGCATCTCCTCATTTCAAATTCCCAAGCCATATTTAAGGCAGGGCCACCATTGTAACATATCATCTCTTATCTTATCATTAATATATACTTGCCTTATGGCTTATCTGATTTACCAAGTCTTTTGGTGAATTCATTGTGTGAGAAAATAATTACTCGGCTCATTATAATTATTTGGCTCATTTGGTATCAGAGCCTTTATTGGGCCACTCTGATTCTGGCCCTTGGCCATTAATCAGAATTTTTCTGAATCTTGGTCCTTGACCAGAAATTGGGCCCTTGGCCATTTATTTCATATATTTAGCACACATTGTTGCATTCCATTCCCCTGCACATCCCACCAGCTATCATCCACCTACGAATTCCTTAATAATATGCGTTGTTCACCTTCCAGCCTCCATGCTCCATTCCCTCATTCATCTTCCTTTCATGCACCTCCATTCTGATTTCCTTCTGGCCCGCGACCTTCGCTGTGCCCACACTACTCCTACCTCCCTTCCACCTTCGCATCCACTTGTTGCTGCTTCCACACTAGCTCATGCCTTTCTCTCCACTATTCCTGCCTGCAGTTCATCATCCTCACATGCTCCCTCACTTCTCTTCCTGCACCGTCTACTCGCATTGCCTCCTGGAAACTCTGTGTCGCCTTCCTGCACTGCGTCCTAGCTGCTCCCTACCCCAATCCCCACCTTCCAGCTTCTTCCTCCTCTGTAATTCCTGCCTTCTTCCCTTGCGACTCTACTCTCCCACCCTTCGTCGTCTCCCCTACTTTTCGGGTTCCGATTCCCTTCTCCTCCCACCTGCGCTTGCCCCGACAACGGCCAACTCCATGCAGCTCCGCCTCCAACTCCGCGTCCTGCTCTTCATTCCGCCACCGCTGCTGTCACCTTCCACCACCACCCATCTGCCACCGCATCCACCCCACGCTCCGCTCCTCCACGCGCTCCTCCACTTCCATGACCTACACACACAAAAAAGAAAACATTATATATTATAATACATATATTATAATATTTTAAATTGGTTATTATATTAAATAATAATAAAACATTATTTAATAATTAATTATTAATTAAACTATATATATAGTTTATAAAAACATTAATATAATTATTAATTAATTAATTAATAATTATTATTATAAAAAGAAATTATAATAATTATTAATTGTGGAAAAAGAATAGGGTTATTTAACCTAATACAAAGAGAACAAAATCAAAGAAAATCGAAGACCATCTATAGTCCACACGACCATCTAGTGTCGAAGAAATCAAAGGTCATGGAATCTCACTTGCAACTACAAATAGAGAAATTAGAAGCCAAGTTAAGCGTTATCGAAAAGACAATGAAGAATTTAAAGACATGAATATGAAATCAAAAGTCATGATTAAATTACATGAGATATGAGACCAGTTCAATGAAAAAAAACTTTCTGACCAGAAAAATCATATAGAAAAATTGTCTGCCCAAATTGAGAAATTGAAAGACGAAAACGATTTTAATCAGAGATTGAAAAATCAAGATAAGAAAGAAATTAACGATTACGAAGCAGAAATAAAATAGTTGAACAAAATAGTTTGCGACAAGGATGAAGAACTAATCAGATATGACATAAATTAGAAAATTAAGAATCAGTGATCGACCAGTATCGACAACAGATAAAATTTCTTCAACAACAAAATGACGAGTCTAAAAAGATTCATAAGTCGGAGATCGCAAAAAGTAATAAAACACTATCCAACAATTCCGAAGAAATTTTTAGATTAAGGAATCATAACAAAACACTAGTCACGAAAATTAAGAAGTTGAAAAATAGTTGAAAGACAAAACAATATACGAAAGACATTGAAGGGAAACTTGTAGACAAGCAAGAAGAAAATAGTTTCATCAGAATTCATAACAAAGATCTTAAGGATCAACTTAACAAGTCTGAAGATGACAGAAAAGCGCAAGTAGAAGTGATTAAGAAATTTCAAAATGATTACGTGCAGTTGGAAAACAAGTTGGAAAAAATACATAATGAAACCTTAAAACCTCAAGGAATGAAAAATACAACTTCCAACTCACATCAATGCTCAAAAGATGACACTCGTAAAAGAAAATGACATTGTGAAAATTCCCTATCGATACCCCAACCATAAAAACCGAAATTCTAAAAAGGGGGAAATGTCGAAAGATAATGATACTAATATGATCAAAGCTCCTGACGACAGATCAGTAGGGAATCCCAATAGTCAACAACAAATCAATTTAGGATGGATTGAACCATCCACATATCAAAAGTTATGCTCTATACAGTTCGTATCGACATGTTTCATCAGCCATGACATCACAAAGAAAGACACGACAACATTATAAGGCTTTGAGGACAAAGCCTTTCTAAGAGAGTGGCAATGTAACAAACATAAAATAAGATAATAATTAAATAATTAGGTTAACTAAGTTAGGTTATGAAATGAGGCGTCTCCTCATTTCAAATGCCCAAGCCATATTTAAGGCAGGGCCACCATTGTAACATATCATCTCTTATCTTATCATTAACATATACTTGCCTTATGGCTTATCTGATTTACCAAGTCTTTTGGTGAATTCATTATGTGAGAAAATAATTATTCGCTTCAGAGAGTCTTGTCTATTTGGGGTTTCTTTGTATTTCTTCCATCCTTTTGTAAGGTTTCAGGTCCTTCTTACAAGTTAGGAACACCTTTTGAGTCTGTTCGAGCACCTTTCCTACCTTCCTAGGTCAATTTTTTGACCCTTTTTGTGCTTTTTGTCATCCATACGCGACCTTTAGGCTAAAACGTCGCATGTCTATGTTGTATATGTGACTTGCACTACCTGCAACCCACGTCTCATATGCAACATGCCTTAAGGAAACTAGCGTATGCACCTGAATTTGTGTTCCTTCATCATTTTTTAGATTTTTTGGGTGATTTGAGGGCTGTTTGTAGGGTCTTAAAGGGTCCTTTTCATGTGCATGACTCCTGAGAGGTTGTCTTATCTATATTAGGTGCTCTTTGTCTATCTTGTAAGTCTCTTTCAAGTCTTTGAACTTGTTTTTGCTGCCTTCCCCCCCACCTCCTTCTTTGGATTGACCTTGTTGGACAAGGTATTGAGCAGCCTCTGTTTGTAGGTTTAAATTGATTCTTGGGACTTCTTGACCTTTGTTTATGTCAGTCTTATTTCTCAGTCTATTCATTCCAAAGTTGTTGGCTTGTTTATCTTTGTGAGCCTTCCTTCCAAGAGAGGTTATATCCAACTTTAGGGAAACCTAGGGTTTGTTAGTGGGGTGTAGAGTAGTTGCCTATTTGCTTTGCTTACAGTACTTGCTTGCATTAGTTGATAGGATGTCTTTCTTTTGCATTTATAAAAGAAAAATAAAAAAACACATGTTTGCTTTATATGCATGTAGATTAGGTTTTTAGTCTATATTGCATGGCATATCATTGTTTTTGAAAAAATAAAAATAAAAAGAATTTGTTCTTTTGTGGCTTTCAAGTTTCTATTTGAAAAGAAAGAGAATAGTTTTTGCTTTTTGCATTTCATTTCTCTTTGCTTAGTCATTTTGTTTCAACTTTGAGTCAAAACACTACATAAATTTCATGCCATTTACATTCTGACTAAAAACAACCCTTAAAATAAACGATATAATTTAAAAATTATTAGTAAGTTTTATTTTATAGGGTCATACACCAACTAGCTCAGGCTAGACTTGTGGGATAGGGAGTTTTAAATCTCCATAAGTATAAAATTTCAGACGTAGTTGGCCAATCACTAGGTAAACCCTTTTCTATGTTGATTTTATTTGGGAAGCTCCTCTCAAACGTGAGTTAAGCATGAGGCCCCATGGAGACTTGGACTGAGGAGATAACCCTCTGATTCCTTGTCAAAGCATAGACCAAGGTTTTTGCGCATCTGGGGATTCTGTCTTAGATAGGGTTTCAGGATTTGCTACCTTGCCCATGCATACGAACCAGGCTTGCGACTGTTCCCAGACTGTTAATATAATTAAGGTATCCTTTAGTCTCTTTGACATCTAGGGTTCATACACAGGTACACTGGAAGGATATTTCTGGTTGACCTTGGACGGGCGATGGTAACCCCGGTAGAAGGTGTGGGAGGGCGGTGGGTGATTTATCCGCTTGTGCCTAAGAACATCTACAGGGATGCCAAGTAACTATCTATCAACTTTCTTTTGGAAAGCATATCTTATACCTGTTTGTCTGTTTGGATTTAGGAATTTTTAGTGAGTGTTGTGTGGTTTGTCTGTACTTAGTTTGCGTTTAGGTGTATGCTTTGTACTTTTGGTTTCCTGTGAACATCAGAGTTTGTCTCCTAGTTTGAAGCTATGGCTAACCCCCCTTTGAACACCAACCAAGAGATCCCCATGATAGGAACTGCTTGTATTATTCCTTTCATAGGGAATGTTGGTGTTCCTTTGATGGCCACCTTGAATTTACCTGGATTCACCCTAGGGCTACCAGTGTGGTTGTTTTCCACTCCAACTGCCCTGAATGCTCTTGATGCTTCTTAAGTAAGCTCCTTATATCAAGGGCATCAAAACAATGCTTCCCCTTCACCTGTAGTTGATTCTCCTACTCCTTCTACCTCATGCGGTGAAAGTAATGATACTAGTAACTGATAGTATAAAAGGAGTAAAAGAAGTAGGAATAGGAAGAAGGAACATAAGAAAGGGGGCACTCATTCAACCTCTGCAAGTCAAGTTGAACCTCACCACCCAGCCTCTATAGTTCATTCTAGGGGCACCTATCCAACCTCTATAGGTCATGTTGGATCTAATCACTCAACCTCTGCAAGTCAAGTTGATCTTCACCATCCAGCCTCTGTAGATCATGCTGGTGGGATCCTTCCAACCTTTCCAGGTTACGTCGGATCGAGTCACTCAGCCTCTGCAGTTCATGCTGCGGGCACCCATTCAACCTCTGCAAGTCAAGATGAACCTCACCACCCAGCCTCTGCAGTTCATGATGGGGGCACCTATCCAACCTATGCAAGTCATGTTGAATCTAAGCACTCAACCTCTGCAAGTCATGTTGATATTCACCATCTAGCGTCTGTTGGTCATGATGGTGGGATCCTTCCAACCTTTCTAGGTCACGTCAGATCTAGTCACTCAGAATCTGTAGTTCATGCCGAGGGCACCTATTCAACCTCTAATGTTCAAGTTGAAACTCTCAATCCAACCTATGCAAGTCATGTTGGATCCATCCACTTAGCCTCTGAAGTTCATGTTGGGGACACACACTCAACTGCTACAAAGCATGTTGATCCTAACCATTCAGCCTCAGCTATTCATGCTGGTGGTGCCCATCCAACCTCTACAAGTCAAGTTGGTCCTAGTCTCTCAGCCTATGCAAGTCATGCTAGGGGAATTCTCTCAGCCTCTGTGGTTCATGTTGAAGACAATTCATCAGCCACTGTGAGTCATGTTGACATTGTTGCAAAGACTACCCATTTAGAACACAAGCCCAAGTTTCCTTGTAAGATTTGTGAGGGATACCACCTTAATTATAAATGCCCTTCCATCGCGGAAGTACGAAGAGTTTGGTTTCATGGTCATCCCATTTTTGAACATTGTAAATCTTTTCAACAACTAGCCTCTCTTAGTCAGGTTGGACCCAGTCACCCAACCTCTGGTGGTCATACCGGGGGAAAAATCTCAGCCTCTGTAAGTCATGTTGAGAGAAAACAGTCAGCCACTGCAAGTCATGTTTACACCATTGAGAAAACTAGTCATTTGAAGTGCAAACTTAAGTTCCCTTGTAAGCTATGTGAGGGAGATCATCTTACTCACCAGTGCCTTGCTATTGCAGAGGTGCGAAGAGTGTGGTCCGAGACTCAATAATTTCCTTCTCCTAAACAACCTATAGTTTCTCAATAAACTACTCAACCTTTGGTTGATCAAGTGGTCAAACGAATCTTAGTTTTGGTTGATCCCACTCTTCTTTTGGAGAGTGATCCTGATGTGATTGAATCAATGTCACCTTTGGTCAATCCCACTCTCCCTTCAGAGAGTGACTTTCATGAAGCGGTTGAATTTATTTCATTGTCGATCAATCCCACTCTTCCTTTAGAGAGTGAAGTGTCTGCTAGTTACATTTTATTCACCACCAGTTCAAAACTTACTGAACAACGGGGCACTGAACTCTCTTCGGATCAACCCCCACCAAGCTTTCAGATCGATTCCTTTGATTGGGATAGCCTAGTTGATTCGCGCCTTCCTTTTGATGCACCTTTCCAGATAAAGGTCAAAGTTGAACCATACATGATTGTTTGTTGTATTGTTGATGAAGGAGCCTCAGTTAGTATCTTGTCTTCTCGTGCTTGGTGAGGCATGGGATCTCCCAACCTTGTGTCGACTGCTAGTCAATTAATGGCGTTTGATAGAAGAACTTGTATAGCCTTAGTAATTATTGCTCAAACACCTGTTACTTTGGGTGGGAAGATCGTCTTAGTTGACTTCATGGTGATAGAAGGTCCCTTGGACTTCAATATGATCCTTGGACGTGATTATGTCTATGCCATGCAAGCTATGGTGTCAACATTATTTCGTGTGATGTACTTTAATCATGGCGAATAAATTGTCACTATCAATCAGTTGGATTTTCTTGATCCATCTCCTAACCCAACTAGAGACCTGGTCTTTCCTTTATTGATTCCCAGTGTTTCTATAGACACTACCCCACCACAGGTGAGCTATGTGGCCTCATGTCCTTTGCGTTCAATTGCTACTGAGAAGCAGCCTCTGTTTTCATGGTTACCTTCCCGAGACTTGGTCCCAACAGTTGACCAGGTGATTCATCCTATACACACTGTGGAGCCCGCTCTCCACTCTGTCAATCCATTTGAAAGTTTAGACATGTGCCCTATCTCGTATGATCTCCTTCCTTCGGATGAAGTCTTCCTAGAGTCTTTGATACAATTTGAACTTCTATTGGATGTTGGTTCAGTTGTGACTAAGTTTAACCCTGATTTTTTTAGTAGGCCTGATCTTTCCATGGATTGGTCTTCTTATGTTGGACTTTTTGAGTTTTTGGACTCTCCCTTCGAACAACAAGTCAGTGATCTTGATGAGTTTGATTTTTCTTATGAATTTTTCAACTCCTATGATACTGAGTTTGTTCCTACAGACTCTATCTCCCTTGTTGATTTTTGATCTCCTTCTAAGGTTGACCTTACTGATTATAAACCCTCGATCCTTGGTTGTTAGGATATTTAGACACTTAGGAGTTAGTTAATATCAACTTGTGTAATATATCCATTAAGTAAAAGTGTGTTTGTTTAGTATGCATTAGTATGCATTTGTAAATATTCTAATCCGACGGTCATGATATGTTCTAGACATAGAGTGATCCGACGGTTCAAATTATCTTAGATCTTACCTACCATTGATCCGTGGCTTAACACCAGATTGTTCCATGATCTCTATTTAAAGAGCATGGAGGGTCCTTGTCTAGTTGATCAATTATGAGAAGCTCATGTAACTTTCTTTCTTTTGCATAATAAATTGCTCTAAGTAGCTATTTGGATGGGTCCGTGGATTGTTTCCCTCTCGAGGGTTTTAACCACGTGACAAACATCGGTGTATTGATCTGTGATTAATTTGTGTGAAGTGGTTGCTCTATGTGTTTGGTCTTTTGAGAGTACCCTGTGTACCCGAACATGGTATCAGAGCGTTTATGAAGAGCCGCTTTCAGTTTTGATCAAGATCTAGAATCGGTGTTGCCAAAACTTTGAAAGGGTTTCTGGTTCTATATTTTCTATGCATTTGTGGCCTATGGGAGCTATTCCATTGCGTTGGGAGCGCCATTTCCATTGGAAAATATTTGTCATTTAATCAAAAACTGTTTTCGTGTGTTTCAGAAACACCCATTTCGACAAATCTGAAGGTATAATGTTATAGTGACGGATTTGTTTTTTTTTATTTAAATCTCTCATATTTTATCAGTTTTAGGATTAGATCTTTACTGTTTTAGTCTCGGACTGTTTCCTTCCCTAGTTGCATATGCTCTTTGCCGTGCACCTTGTTAGAATATTCAACCCATAGTTTACCCACTTAGACATTAATTCATTTATTTTTGTCTTATTTGCCTAGTTCATGTGTCCCACCTTGTGCAAGTTGCTAATTGCCTATC
>LPNX010331144.1:316843-362257 GCA_001517045.1 Pseudotsuga menziesii
AAAGGCATGAGTGGAGACAAGATTCTACAATTTTGATTTACAGTCCATGTTTAAGGGAGGATTTTCCCAAGTTGGTTTTGCCTCTTTCCTTGGTTGTATGGACTTGCAGTATGTAAAAGGGTGACTAAGCCTTGTTGCTAGGCCCTATATTTTTTATTTATTACTCATAAAGTCAAGCTTAAGGGGGGGTGTTAGAATAATCAACCCATAGTTTACCCACTTAGACATTAATTCATTTATTTTTGTATTATTTGCCTAGTTCATGTGTCCCACCTTGTGCAAGTTGCTAATTGCCTATCCATAGAGGTAAAACTTGCCATATCTGAATCATGCAGCGCTTGGAAAATCCTTAGGAATCAAATCTGCTTTATTCCTGGCCTCCTAGGTGCCTATCTGCTTTTTCTGCTTTATTGCAAGCTTTTTCAGTGTTTTAAGGCACACGGGAAAGCTAGACTAGGTGAGGTGAACTTGTTTTTTGTCCTACACATCCTCCTCTCTTTTCTCCATGCAAAAGCATGTATGAGCTGCCATTCCACCACTCTTTAGCTTGCCTATGCCTTTTTTCCAATTCGTGAGCTCCATGACAGATTTGGGATCCAACTTTTACACCTATGGGGGATTTGCTTATTTTTGGTAAGCTTGCTTTATGCTAGATTTGGATGCTTCCTCATGCATTCAATTTCTTCATGTATTCTATTTATTCAGCAGCCTATGATATTACAGGGTTGGCTATTGTACACTCAGTTAATATAATTTTGTGTTACAGCTCCATATTCAGTCTCCATTGTTAGCAATTTTGCATGATCAATTGATAATTGTTGTGGGTAAAATTAATCTACTGCTGGCCTGAATTTCTACACACCTTGCGTGATCACGGTGAATCAGAAATAGAAAGGGAAAGTTTTTTTTCTTGTCTTCTTGGCTACGTATGTTCTTCGCCATGCACCTTGTGCGATCACGGCGAATAAAAAACAACGAAAAAACTTGAAAACATAGACTTTTCAGGTAAGTTAACCAAGATCTAACCCCACCCATAGAGTGGAAAAGTTTTTTTTGTTTTTTGTTTTTCATTTTTTTTGTGCTTTGCAGAAAAAAAAGGCAAGCATGGAGAACAAGAGAGAAGAGTAAAAAAAAAAAAGCCCCCTTCCTCTTTCCATTCTTTTATGTACCTTTTAAATTTAGCTCACTTGGTTCAAAGTTGCTTTCTTCCTTAATAGGTCTTGAGTTCAAGTCTTATTAAGTTACTTTTAGTGCATGCAATTTCACTTAAGTCTTTTAATTTATTGCTGCACTATTTAAAAGTAACATTATTGTAAAAGTGAACATCACTTATTTTACAAAAGTGATTCACTTAAAAAAGTAACTTTCTTGTAAGTGATTGTCAAAGGTTCATCTTGGTAAGAAGGGGGTTCTTTTTTTTAGTTGGTTAAGTTAATATCTATCACGTCACTATTGGGGACATCTTCAACATTTTCTTTGATCAAGCATAACTTCATCATCCATAATCAGTTTTCAGTGCCGTTTTTTTTGAAACCGCATATTTTTTCAAGCTCTTTGCATCCAGATAGTTAGTTTCTATTCTTTTAGCCATCATTTTATAGTATGGCTTCTCCTTGTGATATTATACTTATAAGTTCTAACTATTTCTCACGAAAATCTCATATGGAGGATGTTCTACGAAGTAGGGGACTTTTCAGGATAACCCGAGGGAAATAAACTAAACCCACTGATGATGATAAGAAAATTAAATGAACAAATAGATGTGATGAAGCTCATGGATTTATTGGGATGTCAATCTCTACTGATTTGCGATTCCACATATCTAGAATTGATGAACCTGATAAAGCTTGGGAAAAGTTGGAATCTGTGTTTGGTAAACACAATGAAATTTGAGGTCATCAACTTGAGAATGAGTTGATTTCTTTGAATCCAAGTGACTTTTCATGCATTCAAGACTATTTATCTAAGTATAAAAATCTTAGACTCTTATGTGAAGAATGCAGGATTAAGAAAGAAGACAAACAATGTATTTATCATATTCTTTCCAAACTTGGACCTTCATATTCTATTTTTGTATCTACATTCTACTCCATGAAAGAATCCTTGACTGCAGCTAGCTATCAAGAGCCTAGTATTGAATCCTTTTGTGATTCCTTAATTAGAGAGCAAGATAAGCTCATTCATCTTGAAATAATTAACAATGCATATACATCTAGGAAAGCCTTATTGTCCCAACATAAAGAAAATTCTAAGCCTCCCAAGAAACATAATTTTCATAATAATAAGCCAAATAACAAGGGTCCCAAACTCTCTCAATCAGATCCTTCTTTAAAAAATGACAAAGGATCCAAGCCAAAAGGAAAGAAAATTGAGCGTCATTGCAATTTTTGTGGGAAAGATAATCATGTTGAATCTAAGTGTTTCAAGAAGATGACAGCCTTGGAAGCAACAATGAAGAAGCACCACATAAGCTTAGATTCATCTTCAGAATCTACCTCTCATGGACATGCACTTTGTGCTTCTAGATACTCTTATACTGCATCTTCTTCTTCTACTTCAAATGAATGGCTCATTGATTCTGGAGCATCTTATCATATGGCTAAGGATCAAGCCATCTTTTCTACTATGCATGAATGTAACACCAAAAAAATATTTGTTGGTGATGATAGATCTCTAAGTGTTGTAGGATATAGAACAATTCCAGTAGAAAATGGTCATTTCAGTGATGTACTATGTGTTCCAAAAATTTCTTGCAATTTGTTATCAGTCTATCAAATTACTCATTCGGGTGAAGGTAAAACTGTGACATTTAACCCTCACCAAGTTGTAATCAAGGATTTTAAAAATCCTCAAAATGTCCTTGCTACTAGAACTGTTGATGATATTACCAGGTTGTAAAAATTTAACAACTTTGGGTCATCACCTTTTCCTTCAGTTTTTGTTGCTCATAGTGATAACTTGAGCAAACTTTGGCATGAGCGATTTGGTCACTTAAATTATCGCTTATTGCAATGATTATGTAAATACAATATGGTGACTGGTCTTCCAATGGTATCTTGCAAGGATGGTGTTTGTTCTGGTTGTATACTCAGAAAACATCATCGGGACAGTTTTGACAAACGTTCTTCTTGGCATGCCTCGGTTCCCTTGGAGCTTGTGCATAGTGACTTGTGTGGCCCTCTTCCATCTGCTTCTTTTTCTGGTTTCAATTATTTCTTAACTTTCATTGATGACTACTCCAGACGCACTTGGGTTTACTTCCTAAAACTTAAGAGTAAAGTATTTAACATGTTCTTGGTCTACAAGGCCCTTGTTGAAAAACAATATGGTCATCAAATTATTAAGTTAAGATTTGACAATGGAGGAGGATATGTTAACAATAAGTTCACTACTTTTTGCACTGAACAAGGAATCCAACAACAGCACACTATTCCATATACACCACAACAAAATGGTGTAGTTGAACAGAAGAACCATACTTTAAAAGAAATGGCTAATTGTATGATCCAATCTAAGGGACTAAGTCTTCAATATTGGGCTGAGGCCATAAATTGTGCAAATTACATAGTTAATCACACACCCACTAAAATTTTACAAAGTATAACAATGAAAGAAGCATGGAGTAAAATTAAACCAGATGTAAGTCACTTTTGTGTGTTTGGTTGTGAAGCATGGGTTCACATTCCGGATGAAAAACAGAAAGCATTGCAGCCTAAAAGTGAAAAGTGCATATTTGTTGGATATTCAGAAGATGTAAAAGGTTATAGACTTCTTCAGCCACATTCTCATGATATAATCATTAGAAGAGATGTTAAATTTCATGAAAATATCTTGGCCTGCGAGCCTAACTTAGCGGGTGTGCCATCTTTGGCCTGTGAGCTTGATTCGGCGATTGTGCCTTCTTCTTCTTCTTCTTCCAACTTCTTTGAGAGGTTTCGAACTCCAGTTTTTTATGATGACAGTGAGGATGAAAATCTACCTCTTCCTGCTCATGTTCCTCTAGTTGTACCAACACCAGTGCTTCCTCGATGGGTCCGTTCAACATGTGAAGAAGCTGGTGATCTTGTCGGTGATCCTAGAGATCAACGTCGAACACGTTCTCTGTTTCACATTAGAGGAATTTTGGGGTCTAAAATGAGCCTCCTAAGGAAAATAATAAAATAATAGTTAAAATAATAAAATAATAGTTAAAATAATAAAATAATATTGATTAATTTTGGAGGAAGAAAGAAAAAAACTACTTTTTGTGTTCGTATTTTCGACATATCTCATTGTGTTTTTACTCAAATTTCGATCGGGAGAGCCCGTTGGATGCGTAATTTGATTCTGCATCCAACGAGTACCCACACTGCATATTTTTGATGGACCCCGCTATTCCAAAAGCAAGAAATACCTGAAAAAAACGTGATGATGATGTCATCATCACGTTTTTTCAGGTATTTCTTGTTTTTGGGGTAGCGGGGTATGTCAAAAGTATGTAGTGTGGGTACTCGTTGGATGTGGAATCAAATTCCACATCCAACGAGCTCTCCCGATCAAAATTTGAGTAAAAACACAGGGAGATATGTCGAAAATATGAACAAAAAAAGTAGTTTTTTTTAATGACAAATATGTCAATTCAACCATTATGGTTGACTTATTTTATTGAAATTCTATTGGTTCTTGAATTCCAACTCACAAAACTTATTTTGGCACGTTTTCTTATAAGGCCCATTTTAGACCCCAAATTTCCTCTAATGGTGGGCCTCTTCTCTTTTGGCTCAAGTTTTAGAGAATCGTGATCCAGAAACTTTTGCAGAAGCTTCAGGAAATCCAGATTAGCATGCAACTATGGATGAAGAATATCTTTCCTTAATGGCGAACGATACTTGGGATCTTGTTCTTCTTCCAAAAGGAAGAAAACTTGTCAGATGTAAATGGGTCTACAGAACTAAGTATGCATCAGATGGAAGTGTTGAAATACTTAAGGCAAGGTTAGTTTCCAAAGGTTTTTCCCAAGTTGAAGGGATTGATTACAATGAAACCTTTGCTCCTGTCGCAAAACTGAATTCCATCCACCTTGTTCTTTCCCTTGCCACCTTACATAACTATGAAGTCCATCAAATGGATGTCAAGTATTCCTTTTTACATGGTGATTTACAGGAGGAAATTTACATGGAACAACCTCCTGGATATGCTTAGGATACCTCTAGCCTTGTCTGTCTCCTTAAGAAATCCTTGTATGGCCTTAAGCAAGCTCCTAGATCTTGGTATGCCAAAATGGATAGCTTTATCCTTGACACTATTTTTTCTAGATGCCATTCTGACCCCAATGTCTATACAAAGAAATTAGGAAACCATCTCATCATACTTGTTCTTTATGCTGATGATCTTATCCTTACTGGCAGTGACCCTAAACTTATAACCCATGTGAAATCCAATCTTAAGCAAAATTTTGATATGTCAGACTTAGGACATTTGCATTATTTTCTTGGTCTCCAAGTCTTGCAAACAAAAGAATGAATCTTTCTTTCCTAGTCTAAGTATGCTTGTGACTTTCTTCGTCGCTTCCACATGGAAGATTGTAAACCAGCCCCTTCTCCCTTCCAGTCTGGAGTTAAACCATTAGAGGAAATTTGGGGTCTAAAATGGGCCTTATAAGAAAATGCGCCAACAATAAATTTTGTAAGTTGGAATTCAAGAACCAATAGAATTTTAATAAAATGAGTCAACCATAATGGTTGAATTGACATATTTGTCATAAAAGAAAACTACTTTTTTGTTCGTATTTTCGACATATCTCCCTATGTTTTTACTCAAATTTCAAGTGGGAGAGCTCGTTGGGTGTGGAATTTAATTCCACATCCAACGAGTACCCACATTGCATAATTTTGATGGACCTCTCTACCCCAAAAACAAGAAATACTTGAAAAAACATGATGATGATGTCATCATCACATTTTTCAGGTATTTCTTTTTTTTGGGGTAGTGGGGTCCATTAAAAGTATGCAGTGTGTGTACTTGTTGGATGCATAATTAAATTCCACATCCAACAAGCTCTCCCACTCAAAATTTGAGTAAAAACACACGGAGATATGTCGAAAATACAAACAAAAAGTAGTTTTTTTCATTCTTCCTCCAAAAATTAATAAACATTATTTTATTATTTTAACTATTATTTTATTATTTTCCTTAGGAGGCCCATTTTAGACCTCAAATTTCCTCTAATGTTTCTGCCACTTGTATTTTCCCTGAAGTAGATTCCACCTTGTATCGTCAACTTGTTGGTAGTCTCTTATACTTGACTCATTCCCGTCCTGACCTTTCCTTTGCCGTTGGTCGTGTTGCCCGTTATATGCAAACACCTCATGAAAGTCACTAGAAAGAAGCAAAAAAAATACTTCGATATATTCAAGGTACAATTTAGTTTGGGATTCATTACAGTACAAAGGGGAAACCTTTGTTGGTTGGTTTCACTGATTTAGATTGGGTCGAAGATCCTGATGATCGAAAGTCTACTGCAAGTTATATTTTTAGTCTGGGATCTAGATATGTCGCTTGGGATTGTGAGAAAGAACAAGCTCTTGCTCTTTCTTCAGCAAAAGCATAATATCGAGCCATAGTTAATGCCAATCAGGAAGCTTTATGGCTTCGGTAGATCCTTTCAAAGTTTGGATTCAAGCAGCAGCAACCTACTCCACTTTGGTGCGACAATCAAAGTGCCATCAAGCTTGCCAAAGATCCAGTTCTACATCAGCACATCAAACACATTGAGCTACACATGCACTTCATCAGAAATCTTGTTCATGATCGTGTTATTGAAGTGCTCTATTTCCCTACAGATGATCAAGTTGTAGACATATTCACTAAGTCTCTTACAGAAGCGAAGTTTTCTAAACTTCGGTCTATGTTAGGAGTTCATGAATCTGTCCTTAAGGGGGGATAGGATCTAATGCCTCCTTCCTTCTCCTAATAGTGTCACTTTTGTATATCTTTCAATCCTATCCCAAGTTGTTTATAAGGGGGGATGCTAGGATATTTACACACTTAGGAGTTAGTTAAGATCAACTTGTGTAATATATCCGTTAGGTAAAAGTGTGTTTCTTTAGTATGCATTTGTAAATATTCTAATTCGACGGTCATGATATGTTCTAGACATAGAGTGATCCGACGGTTCAACTTCTCTTAGATCATACCTACCATTGATCCATGGCTTAACACATGATTGGTCCATGATCTCTATTTAAAGAGCATGGAGGGTCATTGGCTAGTTGATCGATTATGAGAAGATCATGTAAATTTCTTTCTTTTGCATAATAAATTGTTCCAAGTAGCTATTTGGCTGGGGCCATGGACTGTTTCCCTCTCGAGGGTTTTAACCACATGACAAAAATCGGTGTATTGATATGTGATTCATTTGTGTGAAGTGGTTGCTCTAGGTGTTTAGTCTTTTAGGAGTACCCTATGTACCCAAACATTGGTGCTATAGAATCTTCTTTAGTCGATTCTGCCTTGACTTTGTTTTTTATAGAAGATAGCAAAGTCGTACGTGTTTATGCCAAAGTGACTTGCATTAGAACTTTTCTTTTGAATATTATCCTGATGTTGTTGTTTCTTGGAGACAAGATTCTTAGTTGGATTCACAACTTTTTACTGGCCTTGTCTTATTGTTCAATCTATAACTACATTTTCATGTGCCTTGCTCGCGCTTATGAGACTGATGCCAGCTTCCACGCTTTTATCTCTATTATCACTACAGGAAACTCCTCTAGGTTGCAGCTCGAGGATGCCTGTTAACTTAAATTTTTTTAGGGTTTTATAAGTGGATCAAGTTAGGTGACCAATAGGACCTCACACTCTCAAGAAATGCATAGAACTCAATCATGGATAAGGCTTCTAATTACCACTGTTCAGAGGTTGACAATATGGTGCAGAGATGGAGAACTTATCATGCTGGCAGATTCATACATAAAACCTATATATATAAATGACTAATCATAACAAGGAAAGCACTTATAATTCAAATCATCAATATGCCAATAGGATGACATCTATTAGACATTAATTAACCTGAATAAAACCTGAATAACACATTCAAGCATAAGCACAGAATAGACAAAAAATGGAAGCTGAACATATGATAACAAAAGAGCTTATATTAGGTCATGAGAAATATGAGAAGCTTGACAATAGTATTGGTCTACAATTCCTCAAAGTCGAACCCTTTCAATCAAATAAGTCTTAGGATTTATAGCCTTTACAAAATATTCATATCCTGAAAAACTGGATCTGATTTACTAAAAATAGAGAAGATAATTATTTTTGCATAATTAGGTAAAAAAACCCTAATTTAACTACTAGTCTAACTAACTGTAGCATTCGTTCACTATTTGAACCTTTTGATAACTAAAGTAAGTACTAGAAATCACTACCACTAGTCCTCTATTGGTTAATTCAATGTTTCACTTTGACAGTTAAGTGTTGGTGACCTTTTCTTCCTTTATGTCACAACAAAACTAAAGCATACCTTCCCTGATGTTTTCTTCAGCGTCCTTCATCTTTATACTATGTCCTTGAGTTATTCATGTTGGCCCAAAATTGGTCCTTCATGTCAAAATTTGATCTTATGCCTCTTTCTGCTTTTGGTTGTTAAGAGGCCAAAATATCAAAACTGTTAGTTGCCAAAAGCGGTGCTTTCGGTGGCTAATGAACTGCCTCAGCGTCTGCCTAAGCCACCGAAAGCCTCGTTCTTCAAAAATTCTTAGGACACCTCCAAAATATTTCTTTCAAGTTTGTCTGCTTAGCTTTCTTCTTCAGCAGGCTCTATGTTAGGAAGGTTAACAACAGCCTGGCTTTCTTCTAGAGGTTGAAGGCTTACTGCAGCTTCAGCTAGGGTTTCCAATGTGAGGTGAGTGCTAGGGTTTAGCTTGGCCTCCTTCATTTGCAGTCTCTGAAGCCTAATCATTCTATACAGCCTTGTATTGTCTTTCAGGTATATTTTATTTAGTATTTTTAGGAAAGCATACCTTTCTCTCAGCTCTAGGTAAGAGTTATGCAACAGCTTCTTCCTACTGGTCAATGTAGCATTATTTTTCTTTATCTTCCTTTCTAAAATATCCATCTCATACACTTGCCTTAGCAATTGATTTATCCTTTGAGTCTTGGGATTGCTAGATGATCCAGGGGGTCATTCGTCATCGAAGTAATATCGATCCAAATCAAGGAAAAATATGGTACAATGGTTCAAAGAAGCGGCGGGCGAAATAAAAACGGTGGAAACACACAAGCATCGAAGGTCGGAAGAAGATCTCTTTCCGCAACGTCGGAGGTCAAAAGAAGATCTATTTCCGCAACATCGGAGGTCGGAAGAAGATCTCCTTCCGCAACGTCGGAGCACACAAGCATCGGAGGTCAGAAGAAGATCTATTTCCACAACGTTGGAGGTCGGAAGAAGATCTCCTTCTACAATGTCGGAGCACACAAGCATCGGAGGTCGGAAGAAGATCTCTTTCTGCAACGATGGAAATGTAAATGACGTTCAGAACGGATCGGAAGTCGGAGCGATAAGGAGCCACAACGGGGAAACTCAAAGCTTAAGGATCAGCGAACTAAATCGACGGAAACAAAAGACTTAGAGACAGTTCCATATGCCATTGCAGAAGACTTAGAGACAAGACGTCCCAATGGAAAACCCGATGGTAGCCGATTGAGACAGAGTTCATCGGAGCTAGTTTCTTATCACTCTTTCGCAACAGCAGAAGCGCAGATGAATAAAACTTCCGCGATGTGTTCGATGGCACAGCCCCAACAACAAAATGTTTATTGCATGGTTTGATTGGAGGAACATTTGGTGGGACTCCCTTTATATCCATATTTGGTGGATCACAGATATAGCAGAGTCTAATATGGTTCCATATAACATTTGGCTTATGACTATCCATTTGGAGGAGCTTTCTTTGGCTGTTATAACATTTGATTCATTGCTATATTTGATATAACATTTGGTTCCATCTTGGCATATGAGTAACGCTCTGGCAGGTATCATATTTGGCACAGTTTTTTTGCCACGTTTGGATAGTATGAACAGCCTGTTGGTAACGTTACGGGAATATGGAACGCCGAACGTCATGTTACCATAACGCTTGGGCCGCGATTCGGCCGAATGGCATGATTCAGTTTTGAGATATGGTAACAGTTGTGTGAAAGAGGGAGGTGAGTCCGTTACTTATCCTCCCACTAAACGCTTAAATAGAGGAAACTGGCCACCAGTGAAGGGGGAGGAAAAACAGTTCATTCAGAGCTAAGTACATCGTTTCTCGGTTATGCGAAGCTTGGAGAGTTTGCTGTAAAGTGTTCTGATGCTGTTACTATGGAAGTCGACATTATCTGTCATACTTTGGATTTCTTTGCCTTACGAAGGATGATTGTAATTTCCAGAGAAAAGTCTTAAAGAATTTGTACAACATTCTGTTTACAGTTGCTGAAGTTGTTTCCAGAACCATTTTGTACCATTTTAAGAGATTAATTGGATCGGTTCCCATTGGAGAGGGACCTGGAGACGTAGCCCAGTGAAGGGGGTGAAGTCCGTTATCAACCTCTGTTTATGACTCTCTGTTTCTGTGTTTTCTTCTTGGCATCTATTTATCAGTGTTGTTTTCCATTCTGAGCATTTAATTTCTGTTAATGTTGTTCCGTTAATTAACATGTTGAACACATTCTTTTAAAACAAACTTTTAAGGCACACAAGTTGAGATCCAACGGATCATATTATGGTATAAGAGCTGGTTGACTGTTGTGCAAGTTTGTGAATGCTTACCAGGTCCAGGTCAAAAGTTGGTGAAGGAGAATTAGTTGAAGGAGATCCTGAGATTGGCTCAAGGAGAACATTCTCAAGAACCATGTCTTCTCCATGAGGGGAAGAAGGACATACCGAACGGGAAAAACCTGTTATTTCTGAAACTAAATTTCTGGAGGCTTTTATGAGCATGAAAGCCATGATGGAAATTCTACTCGATGAGCGAGCAGAAAGGAAGAAGAAAGAAGAAGGATCTTCACCCAGAGATGTAGAAGTGAAGAAGGAAGAAAAGGGTAAAGGAGTAGGAGGTGATGGTGATCCTCCTGATACTAACCAAACTTTCTCTTCTTCTCATGCTTCTCATTCACATAATGCTAATGCAAATTATAATATGCCTTATTTCAAATTGGATGTTAAGTTTGAGTTACCAATTTATAATGGAGAGTTAGATGCTGAAAAATTAGACAATTGGATCAAGCAGCTTGAAGTATATTGCAGGGTGCAGGGCATTAATGATGACCCTTCCAGAATTCAATTGGCCACTTTGAGGATGAGTGGAATGGCTCTTACTTGGTGGGAGAGCAAGATTCAGCAAGATATTCGAAAGAATGGTAAAATTATTTCAGTTTGGAATGAATTCATTGAAGTATTATGGAAGCAATTTTATCCTTTAGTTCATATGCAGCAATTAATAATGAGCTGGAAAACTTTTAGACAAGCTAAAGGACAAAGCATTCAGGAATATACTCATGAATTTAGAAAGAGGGCTATTGCATTGAATGTTGCATTGGATATGCAAGAAACTCTTCTTAAATATATTGGTGGCATGCATTCTTATTTGCGACATACTTTGTTGATGTTTAACCCCAGTAATTTGGTTGATGTATGTGTTCAAGCTACGCATTTAGAAGCTAGGGGTAAGCATGATAATGATTTGTTTATGAAGGAGTCATCTAAATTTGACAACAAAGATAAAAGCAAAGATAAGGGAAAGGAAACAACCACCATCACGAAAGAGGGTGAGAGACCCACATGCTCACATTGTCAGAAAGGGCATGATGTTTCAAAGTGCTGGAAACTTCATCCAGAATTAAAGCCAAATTGGATGGGAAGAAATAAAAACAAAGATATAGATAATCAAGCAGCTACTGTAGCAGTGATTCAATACTTGGGATCTGATTCAGGTGATGAGACTAAGATTACAGCAATAGGGATCCGAGGTAAAGATAAAGGTATATCTCTTTCCATTGATGCAAGTTCAAGTTCTAATTCAAGTGCAAGTACAAGTACAAACCTACTATCTACTTCTATGCATGGTGATAAAAGAAGAAGTGCACTGTTTCATGTTCGTGTCATTGCAAATCACACAAAGATTGATACATTGTTTGATAGTGGTTCACAAGTAAATCTGATATCAGAAGAAGTGTTTAAGAAATTGCATTTAGTTACTGTGCCTCATGAAAAGCCCTATCCTCTAGGTTGGGTTACTAATGATACAAAATTGCAAGTTACAAAGAAATGTGTTTTGAAATTTGCAATCACTGAAAATTTTATGGATGAGGTAGAACTAGATGTAGTACCACTTGACATTTATGGAATTGTACTTGGGAGTCCATATTTGTATGACCGGAAAGCAGTCTTTTATAGAGAGCAAAACAAATATCATCTCTTTAAAGGTGGTGTGGAATATATTGTTCATGCACATCGTATGAAAACAAATCTGGCATTAGTCACTACAAGTCAAATGAAAATGATAGTGAATGCTAGTAGGAAGTTTGCATTAATGGTTGTTAAAGGTGAATCATTGATGGAACATGGAATTGAATTCATTAAAAGTGTTCCCGAGTATGGTGCTTTGTTACAGGGACCTAAAAGATTACCACTTAATAGAGATGTACAACTTGAAGTGCAGTTGCAGCAAAGCATGCCTTCTTCGAATCTTGGCATGAATCGGATGATTATTCAATTTCTTCAAAATTATGGTGATGAACATCCTAAGGTTTGGGGTGAATAGCTGCAGCACATGTAGTGCATTAAATATCATTTTGAGACTTTTTTTTGTTATCTATTGAAGTCACATGTGGACTTTTCTTTCGGCACAAAATATGTGAGAGGTGGACATCATGATGCAAAGGAAACCGTGCAGCAGATAGTGCAAAAACAGCAGGAGACGAGTCAGGCAATTTGCAAAGCCGGGCATGAAAATCATCATCTGTTTGAGGTTGAAAAACAAGTTTGGTTGCAGATCATCAAGGGAAGGTTGAAAGGTAAAAAGCTCAATTTTGTTTATGATCGTTTTGAGACCTTTGAAAAGAAGTGTAAACATTCTTTCTGTTTGAGCTTATCTCTAGTCGCATATGAAAAGAATTTTAAATGGTATGAACTTCCTTTGGTCATGGACAAGGAGAATAATATGCAGATTCTAAGCAAGGAAGGATGTATGGAGATTGGAATGGTGAGGAAGCAGTACCCTCGCCTTCCTAAAGGATGATCTAGGCTTTTGGAGGTCCAAAATCTCTCCAATGGGGAGGAATGATCTAGGGGGTCATTCGTCATCGAAGTAATATCGATCCAAATCAAGGAAAAATATGGTACAATGGTTCAAAGAAGCGGCAGGTGAAATAAAAACGGTGAAAACACACAAGCATCGGAGGTCGGAAGAAGATCTCTTTCCGCAACGTTGGAGGTTGGAAGAAGATCTCTTTCCGCAACGTTGGAGGTTGGAAGAAGATCTCTTTCCGCAACGTCGGAGGTCGGAAGAAGATCTCCTTCCGCAATGTCAGAGCACACAAGCATCGGAGGTCAGAAGAAGATCTCTTTCCGCAACGTCGAAGGTCAGAAGAAGATCTCTTTCTACAACGTCAGAGGTCAGAAGAAGATCTCCTTCCGCAACGCACACATGCATCGGAGGTTGGAAGAAGATCTCTTTCTGTAACGGTGGAAACGTAAATGACGTTCAGAACGGATCGAAAGTCGGAGCGATAAGGAGCCGCAACGGGGAAACTCAAATATTAAGGATCGGCGAAGTAAATCGACAGAAACAGAAGACTTAGAGACAATGCCATCCACCACTATGGAAGACTTAGAGACAAGACGTCCCGATGGAAAACCCGATGGTAGCCGATTGAGACAGAGTTCATCGGAGCTAGTTGCTTATCACTCTATCGCAACAGCGGAAGCGTAGATGAATAAAAATTCCACGATGTGTTCAATGGCATGGCCCCAACATCAAAATGTTTATTGCACGGTTTTATTGGCGGAAAATTTGGCGGGCCTCCCTTTATATCCATATTTGGCGGATCACAGATATAGCAGAGTCTAGTATGGTTCCATATAACATTTGGCTTATGACTACCCATTTGGCGGAGCTTTCTTTGGCTGTTATAAAATTTGATCTATTGCTATATTTGATATAACATTTGGTTCCATCTTGGCATATGAGTAATGCTCTGGCAGGTATCATATTTGGCACAGTTTTGTTGCCACATTTGGATAGTATGAACAGCCTGTTGGTAACATTACAGGAATATGGAACGTCGAACATCATGTTACCATAATGCTTGGGCCGTGATTCAGCCGAATGGCATGATTCAGTTTTGAGATATGGTAATAGCTGTGTGAAAGAGGGAGGTGAGTCCATTACTTATCCTACCATTGAACGCTTAAATAGAGGAGGCTGGCCACTAGTGAAGGGGGAGGAAAAATAGTTCGTTCAGAGCTAAGTACATCGTTTCTTGGTTATGTGAAGCTTGGAGAGTTTGCTGTAAAGTGTTCTGATGCTGTTACTGTGGAAGTTGACATTCTCTGTCATACTTTGGCTTTCTTTTCCTTATGAAGGATGATTGTAATTTCCAGAGAAAATTCTTAAAGACTTTGTACAACATTCTATTTATAGTTGTTGAAGTTGTTTCTAGAACCATTTTGTACCATTTTAAGAGATTAATTAGATCGGTTCCCATTGGAGAGGGACCCGAAGACGTAGCCCAGTGAAGGGGGTGAAATCCGTTATCAACCTCTGTTTATGACTCTCTGTTTTTGTGTTTTCTTCTTGGCATCTGTTTATCAGTGTTTTCCATTCTGAGCATTTAATTTCTGTTAATGATGTTCCATTAATTAACCTGTCGAACGCATTCTTTTAAAACAAACTTTTAAGGAACACAAGTTGAGATCCGACGGATCACTAGAGGAAGCCTTCTTTGTTGGTTCATCTTGCTCTTTTGGTGTAGTGATGGGATTTCTTCAATATATTCTACAACTTGCAATGCTAGGTCTGTACCTTCTTATTTTTCCTCTTCTAAATCTGAGTAGGACAGGTTCAAGATGTTCCCACTGTGTGATGTAACTTACTGGCCCTTTTAACTAAAATCCAAGTTTCTTTTGACCTTCTTGGATTTGGAAGAGGAAGGAGACTGTCCTGTTGTTGTTGGGGATATATCTCTTCTCTTCCTTCTCCCACTCCTTGGTGTGCTAGACTTTTTAGCAGGAGACTTCCCCTTTTCTTCTAGTTGTAGGTTTGTTTCAAAACCATTCCAAAATAAGAAATAATCCCATGCCATATTTCTCCTCTTCAACAATTCTTGGATCAGGAGTTGGATAATACCATGATGAGACAGTCTGCCGGCAATCTTGGTTGGCCGAGCCTTCACATGGTGTGCCATTTTTGCCAAGCTCCTGTGCAAGTAGAAAGGTAAATTCAGTGGGATTTTCCCTGTGAAGTGGTTCATCAATTTAAAATGGTATGTCATGGCCCTGTTGTATCTCCCTTCACAAGTTATGTAGACTGCAATGGTGTTCAGCAGTTGCTTCCACCTCTCTTCTAGCCAGGAGGATGGTACACTCTTTTTCCACACCGCCCCTCTATGTTCAGGCTTCAGGTAAGATCTGAACTCTACATCCTTTGGTATGGTGGTTTTAAACCACTTCTCTCCTGTCCTAGGGAAATCGGTCACTTCAGTAATTTGGGTTTCATCTATCATGAATTATTATTTTCCTATGAATGCCTTGGAGCCATCGAAAGAGACAGAAAATGCCTCATCCACCTGTTGGTGTGAACCTTGAATCTTCTCACAAAACCTATAGCAGCCAACATCCTTGAAAAATTGACAGACTTCTGGATGTGCCTTGAGGTAGCTGATGTCTCCCAACTCTTTCCGGAGAGCATGTCCTCCCTTCTTCATTTGTTGAATGTCACTCCTGGGTACCTGCAACAATCAATTCAAGTTCTGTAGGATAGTGTTTTAGCAGGCTGCTTCTCAGAGATGGCTTTCTGGTGGAGAGAAATGCTAAAGTCGAAGGTGGAGTGTACTTCAGAATGGGCACTGATTATGAGGGATTTCGACTACATTATTGATGCTTAGGTAAGAGGGTGATGGATTCAATTGATCTTTTCAAGACCCCTTTCCCAACAATCATGTTAAAATCAATCCTGGATACTTAGTGGGATTTTCTGCAGCTCTGTGGACAGACGGAGGGAGAAGGAGGGTTTGAAATCACATTAGTCCTTATCAGTTTCAGTAACGACTTCCTCACTCATTTCCTCATGCCTTGATGCATCCCCCTGTCCTTTTGGTGATTTATCATTCCCTTTGATGATCGTTGTTTTGCTGATAGGCTCTGATTTTATAGGTTTCTAACCGTTTCTCTCTTTTTACCTTTTTGGTGGTTAAAGGCATTTAGGAATTTGTTTGCTAGCTGTCGAAAGCAAGGATTTTAGTGGCTAATGAAATGTTGACCTATTCTCCCAAGCCATCGAAACTGTTTTCCAAATGGTGCTGAAAATATTGACTTTCGGCAGATAATGGTCTCTTCGGCTATCCCTTTTAACCACCGAAAGACCGGCCTTTCGGTGGCTAATGAAACCTCAGAGATTTCTCCTAAGCCACTGAAACTACTTTTAACCCAACGCTTTTTACCTGATTTCGGTGGTTAATTCCCTTCTTGGACTGTACACTAAGCTACTGAAACCAACACTTTTCAGTGGCTAATGAGCTTTTTGAAGTCTCACCTCAGCCACCGAAAGTGATTTTACCATTTACTCGATTGGGCCCGCTTTCGGTGGTTAACCTTTATCCTGTGTTAAACTATTAGCTACTGAAACAAATCCTTTAGGTGGCTAATGAGTTGTTAAGAACCTCGCCTAACCCATCGAAATATAAAAATTCCAATTTCTTCAACAATAGTAAAACCAGAGACATTCAATTTGTTAGTCATCTTTAAATCTTTCATAACATGACTCGAATTCTTCATACTACAAAAATAAATTTATTTTGGGAGATAACATTTGGCTCCTACTTGGGGATGGGAACCTCCCTGTGAGGTCCCTAGAACCCCAGACCAAAATGCCTTTCCTTGAAAACAACTAAAGACTTAACACTATCATTTACTGTTCCATTGGGCATGGAGTTTATTCTGTAAGCAAAAACAACCTACTAACTAATAATTTACAATAATAAGTCCTCAAAGCCTCAAATAAAGTAAAGTTTCAGAAAACACCCATTCACTGGGCCATCAAACACCTCTTCTCCTTCCAGATTCTGCAATTTGAAGGTGTTGTTCTTCTATACCTGAGCTATCACAAAAGGTCCAATCCACAAAAAGTCAAACTTTCCATGTTTTCCCTTGTCCTTCCTGACAATATCCCACTTGAGGACCCAATCTCCAACCTGAAAGTTGTCCACTTTTTCCCTTTTGTCAAACATGACCTTGATTCTCTGTTGATGGGCTTCTAATTTTCCTATCACTTGTTCCCTGACTTGCTGCAACTCCACCAAATCCATCATCCTTCTTACCATATCATTTGGTTCATCTTTCTCCTCCTGAAATAATTTTTCCATTGCCAGAATGAGCTAACTGGGAAAAATGGCCTCAATACCATAAACTAATTTGAATGGAGAAGTCCCTATAGATCTTTTTTTTGTTACCCTATCAGCCCATAAAGAAAACTTTAGCTTAGAATCCCAGCTTTTCTGATTTGTCTCTAATAGTTTTCTGATGATCCTCACTAGGATTTTGTTGGATTGTTAACCCGAAAAATCCCTTACTTAGCTCTACATGGCCTACACCACTCAAGGACACCCATGCACGACCCTCATTTGACCCCATTTGACCCCCACACCCTCAAGAAGGCTTAAAAACACGAAAAAGGGCTTGAAAATCCCTTAAAAGAGCCTAAATAGCTCTCATATGGGCTAAAGCCTCCAAAAAGGGGGATAAAACTCCTCAAAGGAGCCTAAAACCCTAAAAGGAGCTAAAGATTGAGCGAAAGGGGTTAAAATCCCAAAAAAATGGCTAAAGCCCTGACTAGGGGCTTAGAATCCTAAAAAAGCTATAAATAGAGGGGTGGAGGCCACTCTCAAGACATTCCTTCCTTGCATACTGTTATGTTTCCCGAGTGAGTGCATTGAGACCATTTTTCCTCTCAAGCCATTCGCTCTCCCTCTCATCCATCCTCCCATTGAGCCATAGCTCCCCCACTCTCAAGAGAGGTGCTTCTCTAAGCTAGGACATGGTGGCCCATCTCCACCCATTGAAGGTATAATGTCTATTTTGTCTTGTTTGCTTAGGTTTTTTTTCTAACCTATCTTTGCTTGTAGGTTTCATGGAATAACATGTTCTTGCAGGTCTCCATTGTTTGTTTGCAGGTTTTCTAACAAGTTGTATGCAGGGTATTGGATCTAAACGCATAACCTTGTGTGCAGAGGGGTTTCCATTTCTTTTTTTTTCTGTTCTTTATTTCCTTTCCGTTTCATTTTTTCTTGCATAACCACCAAGAACCCTATCCTTCTGTCCTATAGACGGATGGTAGCCATTCCTTCCCTGTAGTAAGGGAGAAATCCCTGCTACAGAACTAGCAACCATACCAGGTCGATCCCACAGGATCCCTGGGTTCATTTTTCAAAGTTTTAGTTTTTATTTATGTTCTATTAACCTAGTTTAATTTTCTGTTAAATCTAGTTTAGATCTTTGTTTATTTTCATTTCTAGTTACTGTCGAGCCTCCTCAAGGTCAATCCGAGCCCATTTGGCCACAATACAGGTTACTATCAGTCAGATCTAACTCAGGACCAAATTTTTTTCCCTTTCCGATCTAGATCGTTAATATCAGGCCAAAAAGAGTGACCCCGTCGCCTATTTATGCCCAAAAAGCGTGACCTGCAAAAAAACAAATTTTTTTTTGGCCAAGTCCCAAGTATCAGGTTGACAAGTGCGACCAGGTCACCCATTTTGCTTCGAAAGGTGTGACCCCTTCCCAGAATTCAGCCCGCTTCTGAATGACCCCCTCGCTTGTTTCTGGGAAAATTTGGCGACACCCTTGCACATTTGACCTGAAAAGTGCGATCTGTCTCTCAGAGTTTGATTTTTTAAAAGTTAAGGACTGTCAGTGCAGTTCAGCCGCCTCTGTCCATCAAAACTGTTTCTGTTTCTATTTTTGTTCATTTCATTTGTAGTATGTGTAAATCAAAGTGTAAATTAATGGTTAATGGATTAATGAACAGAGCTTGATTAAAATTTACTTAAAATCAACATCTTTCCTGGCCCTTCCTCCTCGACCCAGTCATCACCCTTTGGGGTATTCTGGGATAAGACGAAGGGTGAAGCTCGTATAGTAATAGGCACTTCACCTATTATTTTTCAAAGAAACTAAAAATAGGTGACTTGAAAGGTAGAGGGGGTAGAGAAGGAGGGATTCTCACGGTACTCAGTGTCCTCCCTGTTGACCAACCTTGCATCCAGAGGGTGACCTGTGGATCTACAGATGGGCTTAGTCCCATTGTGTTGAGAGCCCAACACCCTCTCCTAGTTGAAGAGAAATATAGGTGCAAGGTAGTCACCTAGTCAGGCTATCATAGTTCAGGTTCACAAATGGTACATGTGTAAAATTTCTAATTACTATTTACTGCTTTCATTCACAATGTTATGAACTCTGTGGAATATTCATAAACCATTTAAGCAGCCACTAGGTGTAACAGAAAAATAAAAGACATACACACCATACCATATAAATCAACTCAACTCAGTTCATGACGTTTGAGTGAGCCAGTAAAATTTACAATTTACACTAAGTTAAACATCTGCAGCCTTTGAGGACATAAATCCTTGACTGCCTTAACCATGGGAAGTACTTGGGCTCTGCCCAGAAACTCATTGTGAGGAGTACCACGGGAACCCCAAAGTAACTGGCCATTGAGAGGAATTGCCAAGAGAAATGGGCAACGACCCCCATCGATTAACTAGCACTCCCGTGAGGAAAAATCCAAGCGCTGTCTTCTGGCAGTCTTGGTGGTTGAGTGATCACCAGAAGCCAATAGGAATCCATTAAAACTAGGGTCCAAAAATCATTACCACCATTTTGACATACAAATCTGACACGATTGATCCCTCACGCTCTTCCTCACACCTAAGAGGCGAACCACCATGGTACGGGTCATTAAACTGACATCCTCGAGACCATTCTCGATGACCTTCTACACCATCAAAAGGCCACACAACCTCTTATTCATATTCAGACCCATATCAGTCTGAACCAGATCTACACACTGCACCATCAAGCCCCATGGCTGGTGCAAACCCAGATCCATTTTCTGGCGTAGTAATTGCTAGTGGATCCATGTCCACACCACAAAACACCACCAACACCCCTGCAGGTGGCCCCAACAAGGTCATGCAAACCGTCATAAGCTAGCTACCACCACCCATCTTGACCAGTCAAGTGGTCCCACTTGTAACACATGGGGGAAGTATGCCTTCAACGCACATTGTCCCACTTGGGATACATGGGGGCAGTGGCCCTTCCACCTACACTACCCCTCCTACCACACTTGGGGGCACTGACCTATCCACAATGGTGCCACAAGTACCCCCAGTTATGTAGGTGCATCATGTACTTGCAACCCCCACCCCCATGGCTGCCCCATCTCACATCAACCTTGGGTCAAACCTTCATTTCATGGAACGTCTCAACTTTCCTGACTTGGATCGATTAACAAATGACCCTATCTGCCATCAAAATATTTGGCCTCCCATGCCAACCAAACTTCCCTCAGACATTCCCAAGTTTGAAGGGAAGGCAAGGGAGTGCCCCCAAAACCATATCATGACATTTCATATATGGTGCTCATCAAACAACATTGTAGATGATTCGATCAGGATAAGACTATTCCAACGCACCCTCACAGGTGCTGCATCCAAGTGGTACATTGAGCTACCACAAGATAAGTACCTGGATTTCAACTCCCTGGCTTTCATGTTCCTGCAATATTTCCAACTCCTCGTCAGATATGACGAAGGGGTGGAGATCTTGCTATATTGCTTCTAGAATACTACGACCCACATAACCGACCACATCCATGTCTGGCGGTGACGCCATAGTTTTTGTAAGATCCAACTTGATGACAGGATCTTCTTGGAGTGGTTCCTTAAAACCTTGCTCCTACCTATAGCAAAGGATGTCGCATCTGAACGTCCCCAATCCAAAGAGGAGGCCATATTGAAATCCCATCAGTTTGATTTGATCTATGCACAGTCTGGATACCTTTACATTGTCATTCCAGACGCTCGCCATGCAGGAACCTCCTACCGGGATGCACCAGGGGCATCCCATGCTATAGATGGCATCATTGGCTCAGTCTCCCACCAACCACAGCACCGTCTGACACCACCTGCAATACTACCACAACCAAGAAACACTCCTAGTGTTGCTTACCAAAACCAAACTCTGGACTATGCATGAATGATGTCCCAGTCTGGAGCCAAAACTTCTTATGCACAACCTGCGCCACCTTAGCAGGCCCAAGCCTCGGCTTGGCCAACACAATAATACATGGGACAAATGCTCACATTTGTGGCACCGAAACCCACCCAAATGTACTATGCACCACCGGTGCAAGCAGTTCAATCCCCCACCCCTGCTCCACCTGCTCCATTGAGACAGGTGTTTGCACAACAAAACCATCCCAACCAGCCAACCCCTAATAACCTGCAAGGGCAAGCCAGAAATAACCGACCCCAAAACCAAGGCAACAATCAACCACAGGGAGGCGGTCAAAAACCAAATCCTCCCAACAATGCCACAGCAAACCAGCAAGCCCAAAATCCTCAACGACCAAATGCACCAAGACACAACGCTCCGTTGCCGACAAACCAACCGTGCACACTATGGGAGGTCTATGGGAACTACACATTCGAGTGTCCCTTCATGGGTCGCGCTAAACAGGCCATTAGAAATGAGGTTCAACATGCCACCAATACAATGGACCAAGACCACCCTAACCCAACACCACAAGGACCTCCTCCTATGGTGCTCCAAAACCCATTACCAGTCCAAGGATTAGTGGCAACCGCACCTCCTCCCCAACCCAATCCCAACACTCCGGGGGCACCTCCCATGGTAGAAACAGGTTTCCACCACCTGCTAGCTATGGAAAATGAAGAGGTCAATCTACAAACCAGATGAAATCAATACGGAACCAACACCGAACCTACTGACACATTAGCGGCATCTACGTCTAAAACAACCAATGCATCTCTTCAGTTACCCCCTTTTTCGCATCGCCCCATACGCAGGTTGCCAACAACGCCATGGCTAGAGTTGCTATCAGCTACAGCATAGTGGATGATTTGGCCCAAACACCTTCCACCATGTCCGCTCTTGAGGTACTCAAAACTTTCCCAACGTAGCGGAAAGCCTTACTAGCCGCCCTTGGGGCTGTGGACCCCTCTGACTCCAAGTTGATCACATTCGACATAGAGAATGGAGAACCGAGAACTGTGAATGCCATTAATGATTTCCTTTCAAATCCTAGTGTCTATTTGAAATTTGGTCATGCACTGGTGCATAGTGGATGAGGGGGCATCCACGTGCATTATGTCTACCCTAGTCTGGAAAAAACTTGGATCCTTAATTTTGCAACCATGCTCCACAACTCTGTGGGCTTATGATGGCCATCCCACTAAATCCCAAGGAATACTCCCCCATGTCCCCATCACATTAGCTGGGAAGATAGTTCTAATTGATGTAGAGGTAGTCAACGCTCAATTGGACTATAACCTTCTCCTCGAAAGAAGTTATATGTACGTCGTGAGATCCGTAGCATCAACTGTCTTCCATCTCATGATGTTCCCCCACGAAGGGAAAATCGTGACGGTTGACCAACTGAGTTATCACGATCCGCAAGGGCTAATGGCACCTACCAAAATTATACCTACGATCAACACCATTGATCCACAAGGGTAGACCACACTCGCCAACGTTATCCCTGCAGTCAACACCATGGTTGACAACATACCAGCCTCCCCATTGTTGAATGTGGGCCCTGGGTTGTTTTCCGATACCACCATGACAGCTTCTTTCCCCTTGGTGTCACCCCCACTGACACCAAACGAGACTGCAGACTTGTGCATGCTCTCATCCAACACCACTGCACCCAAACAACAACCGTAGTCGTATCCCTATCCGCAGCCACAACACCATCCGCAGCTACAACATTACCTGTACTTGCATCACACTTGCATACTGCTACTCATGCGTGTTCTCGGGCCACCACCCATAAGGAACATCATTTTTATTTTAACATATAAGCTATCTACTACGTCCACCGCACCTTATGCAGGTCCCCAAGCCACTTCCGTGAAGATGGATCATTTCTTTTGCATGCATTTGGCATATAACTGCCTCTAGACTTGCACTCACATGTAGTCAAGTTCATCCACCACAACTCACACACGACACTCTTGACCTCTGTCCGAGAGCTACCTTGGTTTGCGTGCCTTTGCCGCACTGATTCACGTGCCTCTGCCATGATCTATCCCATGCATTTATTGGTTTATTTAAGAGCCACCCGCTCCGTCCATACTACGTGGATGACCTTTGGACCACTGTCCACCGCCCTGAGATGGGGCACCGCCTATGCCACTGCAATCGGTTGAACATACTAGAGTTTCTTTTAAGCTCTTTTTTGACTCCTAAAAGAATGAAAAGATTTTCGAACACAGATGCTTCCTTTCCCGCTTGTTAAAGTATAGGAAAGGGCGTCTACATTATCTCGTTTATCTCCTTTTGTGAACTATGTAGACCATCAAATGAAAAGGACCACCTTGGCATATTCAAGCCAATACCGTTCCCCTCTGCATACTTTTATGCTTTCTTGGGCAGAGGGGCCGAACTTTACGAAAAATCTCACCACGGGTTGTCATTAAGTTCTTTTCCAGCCTTCTCAGCAAGAAAAGATTGCCGAGCAAACTTGGTTTTGTTCATGCTCGTAAAATTATCTGAATGGCCGTCCAGTAAGTATAGGTTTAACATTTTCTAGACTTATTGGACTACCAACGGTAAAGAAGTCTCCTTTGGACCACTGTCCACCGCTTTGACATGGGAAACCGCCTGTGCCACCACAATCGGTTTACTAGAGTTTCTTTTAAGCTCTTTTCTGACTCCTAAAAGAATGAAAAGATTTCCAAGCACAATTTCTTCCTTTCCTGCTCGTTAAAGTATAGGAAAGGGCGTCTACATTGTCTCATTTTTTGTGGACTATGTAGACCATCAAATGAAAAGGACCACCTTGGCATATTCAAGCCAAGACCATTCCCCTCTGCATACTTTTATGCTTTCTTGGACAGAGGGGCCGAACTTTACGAGAAATCTCACCACGGGTTGTCGTTAAGATCTTTTCTATCCTTCTCAGCAAGAAAATATTGCCGAGCAAACTTGGTTTCGTTCATGCTTGTAAATTTTTTTGAATGATCGTCCAGTCAGTATAGGTTTAACCTTTTCCGGACTGATTGGACTACCAATGGTAAAGAAGTCTCCCATCCCCTAAAAGGATAGGCGAGCTCTCCTATGTATACTTTTATCCCTTTTCAAGCACAAGAGACTACCAATGAAAAAGAACCCCCACTGGAGTCTTCTTCATGCTTTCAGACTCTCTAAAATTGAAAGCACCATCGAGCATTTACTTTCTCAGCCTCGCCAAAAATCCATGAGATCGTACCACAACATTGTCTCTAGACACCACCCCACAAATAACAGTTTGGCAACATTCCCACTTTGGGTCGCCTTTGTTCAGAGTACTCTACAATGTGTCTTCCTTGGACCCCATCAATATCAAAAGTGTCGACCTCCCCCAAGTATTTCCCATCTGTAGTGACATTTCCAGTATTGCATCTATGATCCCATTCCCATGATTCAGTTTCATTTGCTTCCTGGTCCACCCTACCGTCATACTCTGAACAAAGGAAGTTTGAGTCTACTACACTCCCTCTGCCCCTGTTCAACTCTTCCCCTACCCCCCCCTCCCCCCATTTAGTGGGTCAGTCCTCCGATTGTCTCACATCTTTCGCTTATCTCCCTCATGCTTTTGGTCAAGGAAACACCATTGCCTTGACTTGGGGCAGCTCTCCCTCTGTCGATGATAACACACATATTCCAGAGGATAGACCTAGAGGTCCCTGTATCTTGGTTTCATTAACCTCCTTGATGAATTCCTCGGATCACTTGAGAGGAGTCCTTAGTGCCTCTCGGGATGGTTTTTTCTCACGTCCTCGACTCCAGCTACATCATCGCACCGTTGAGATTCGTACAGGGTATTGGTTAGTGCAGTATTAGGTTGAAGACCACGGATTTCACCTGATTCTAGCACATTGATGATTCTATTCGAGGGACCTAAACAATTTATGTCCCTTATGATTTTCAGGTTGTGTTGGATATAGTGTTCAGAAGCCCCAGCATTGCTTCTATATAGATTTATGATTGATGCAACATACTTGTACCACAGAGACTTTGACTCTCAATTAATAAGTCCATATAACTATGTACCATTCCAGATCCAGTAGGCTGTCAATCATGAAGATATAGCATTCCATGAGAATGCCATGGGTCCAATGTAGCAGTTCTTCAGATCAGTATTGTATTCAACCTCTCGTTGAGGAAAACACTATGTATCATCAGTTGTATATGATCGGTTCTTGTATTATAGAGCATAGATCACATTATTCTTTCGACATTGTTATGAGCATGGGAATGCCCGCCTCATCCATATACATGTCACACATTATTTGTATCTCACCCATTGATGGGAACCATATTAATACAAAAACCAAAAGCCACCATGCCCCAGCCCAATAAGCACCATCTCTCCGCAGAAAATCCTATGATATTTGTCGGCCATACGATGAGCTCCTACCCTCACACATCAAGGGGTAATCTGTTAACCCAAAAAATCCCTCACTCATCTCTACATGGCCTACACCACCCAAGGACACCCATGTACGACCCTCATTTGACCCCATTTGACCCCCACACCCTCAAGAAGGCTTAAAAACATGAAAAAGGTCTTAAAAATCCCTAAAAAGAACCTAAATAGATCTCATAAGGGCTAAAGCCTCCAAAAAGGGGGCTAAAACCCCTCAAAGGAACTCAAAACCCTAAAAGGAGCTAAATATTGAGCAAAAGGGGCTAAAATCCCAAAATGGGGCTAAAGCCCTGACCAGGAGCTTAGAACCCTAAAAAAACTATAAATAGAGGGGTGGGGGTCACTCTCAAGACATTCCTTCCTTGCATACTGTTATGTTGCCCAAGTGAGTGCCTTGAGACCATTTTACCTCTCAAGCCATTCACTTTCCTTCTCATCCATCCTCCCATTGAGCCATAGCTCCCCCATTCTCAAGAGAGGTGCTTCTCCAAGCTAGGGCATGGTGGCCCATCTCCACCCATTGAAGGTATAATGTATGTTTTGTCTTGTTTGCTTAGTTTTTTTTTTCTAACCTATCTTTGCTTGCAAGTTTGATGGCCTAACATGTTCTTGCAAGTCTCCATTGTTTGTTTGCAGGTTTTCTAACAAGTTGTATGCAGGGTATTGGATCTAAACCCATAACCTTGTGTGTAGAGGGGTTTCCATTTATTTCTTTTCTGTTCTTTATTTCCTTTCTGTTTCATTTTTTCTTGCACAACCACCAGAAACCCTATCCTTCCATCCTATAGACGGAATGTATCCATTCCTGCCCTGTAGTAAGGGATAAAACCCTGCTACATGGATGACTCAGCGAGGCCATTGTCTTGAGGATAATAAAATGTGGAATGCACCAGCTGAATTCCCATTGATTCACACATCTTAGCCAATGCCCTGGCTTTGAAAGCTGGTGCATTATTAATCACTAACCTTAATGGGAAGCCAAATCTGATAAAGATATTCTCATATAAAAACTTCATGATGACCCGATGAGTTGCATTCCTGGTGGGTACTGCCTCTATCCACTTGGTAAAGTAGTCTGTGGCTACTAGGATCCATTTATGCTGCCCACTAAAAGATGGATTTATTTCACCTACAAAATCTAGACCCCATTGCTGGAAAGGCCCATTCACTACAACGGGCCTAAAAGGAAAGGATTTGAGCTGCTGCTTCCCTATAAATATTTGGCATTGGTAACAAGCCCTCACAAAGGTACATACATCAGCAAAAAGGATTGGCCAATAGTACCGTGCCCTCAGAATCTTGTGGGATGTGGTCTTCCAGTAATGATGGCCCCCAAATGTGCTGGAATGAAAGTGATGCATGACCTGATCTGATTCTTCTTTATCTAAGCACCTCAACAAAACCCTAGACAGATCTTTCCAGTACAACAGTTTATCAACTATGCAAAACTTAATAGATTTTAATTTGAGAGCTCCTGCTTGATTAGGAGTGAGACCGGGAGGAACTTCTAATTTTTGCAGAAAATGAATAATACCTAAGTACCACTCACATGAAGACAAGTTTTTAGCCACTTGTTGAATGCCATTATGATCCTGAACTACTTCTGCTACTACTACAGTTTGCAATTTTTCTGAATTGACACAAGTGAAGTTTATCCCCATTAGTTCACAGTTTTCTTTAGCCATGAGTTTGGATAGACCTAGTCCTTTTACTAGCTTAGTGGGATTCACCTCTATATCAAACTCAATGAGCTTGGAAATCCATTTATATCTCTTTCCATCAATGTCAGGCTGAGTCAAAACATCCTTCACAGCAGCTGAAGGGACAAAGGCAAGAAATTTTGCATGGAGAATGTAAATCCTGAAGGTCTTCAATGACTTGATGAGAGCATAAGCCTGTTTCTCAATTGGATCATACTTCAACTCAGCCTCCCTCAATGTCTTGCTGAAGAATGCAATTGGATGATCGAGACCCTCATCATCTTTTTGTAAAAACACAGCTGCCACTATGTCATAGGATGCAAAGGAGAAGATATAAAAACTCTTGGTATAGTCTGGACTAATTAGGGTTGGGGCTTCCATGATAGCCTTCTTGATGTCTTCAAAAGAGATTCTTGCCTGGTCAATCCATTTTATTTTTTCATCCTTTTTCAACATAGCTGTTATGTCCTTTACCAGCTCAGAGAAATTAGGGATGAACCTTCTGACAAAATTTATCTTACCCAAAAAGGACCGAATATCCCTTTTTGACCTAGGTATGGACAACTTCTGTATTGCTTCCACCCTTACCGGATCAATCTTTACACCTTCAGCTGAGACTATGTGACCTAGGAGTTTTCCCTCACTGAGTGCAAATGGGGACTTCTTAGGGTTGAGTGATATCCCAAACCTCCTGCACTTCAGAAATACCCTCCTCAAGTGTCGCAAATGGTCATGATGGCTGTGAGAGTAAACAGTTAGGCCGTCCAGGTATATAAGCACAAATTTATCTTTCAATCCTACAAAAGCTAAGTCCATGGCTCTCTGAAAAGTATCCCCAACATTCATCAGCCCAAATGGCATTTTAGCATACATGAAAGTGCCTCAGGGGGTGGTAAAAGCAGTCTTCTCTTGGTCATCAGGGTGCACAACAAATTGGTTGTATCCAGAGAATCCATCACAGAAATGACATGACACTAGCCCCTGAACTCTTTGCAACAGGTATTCCATCTTGGGTAGTGGATAGTTGTCTTTTTTGGAGCATTTTTTCAAGTTTCTAAAATCCACACACCACCTGATTTCCCTGTTCTTCTTCCTTACCACCACTAAGTTTGCAATCCACTTGGAATACCTGAGGGGGATTATGATTTTGGCTTTGAGGAGCTTATGGATTTATTTTTCAACTACAGGTAGTAGGAGAGGACTGATGGGTCTCAAATTTTGTTTAAAAGGGATGGTGTCCTTCTCTAAAGGGATCCTGTGCTGCATGATATTGGTGTCATAATTTTTCAGGTCACTATACTCCCAGGTAAATATATCAGCAAATTCTTTTATCAGGTTGCAAAATTTGGACCTCTAATCAGCAGTCAACTTAGTGGACAAATTTATTAGTTTTGGATGGCTTTGGATACCTATGTTTTTCTCTTGGACAGCAGGGTCTTGCTCCTTTTTGGCAGGCTTGAAAGGGATGTTATTATGATTAAAAATATCTTCCAGAGGTACTAGACCCTGAGGTATATAATTGCTGGGTAATTGGACAATATTCTGATCAGATACTTTATCTTTCAACTTGAGATGTTGGGATTCTTCCATGTTTGGGTTTTCCTGATCTATATGTATATCAGAGAATTCATCTACTAGCTGAAGGAATTTACTAATATCATTATCATTCTCAAACACCTTCCAAAATTTTACATTATCTGGTAGGGAAGGTCTATACTTGACCTGAACATCATAGCTGAGCTTAGGAGGAAAAGGATGAAAAAACAGACTTATAGAGACAGCCAGGGAATCAGCCAGGTGATTCAAAGCCCTAGGTATATATGACAGTTCAAAAAACATAAAGGAGTCTCTGAGTTTCCATACCTCATCCCTGTAGGCCTTTAGTCTAACATTTTTTTCTTGAAAAGTGTTGTTGACCTACTGTATAATAAGGTCTGCATCTCCAAATATTCTCATGCACATGATCGCCATTTCCTTGGCAGCTTTAACTCTTAGCAGCATGGCTTCCTATTCTGCTATATTGTTAGTGGTTTTAAAATCAAGCTTATAAGACAGATGAATATTCTCTTTGGATGGAGAGATCAATACTACACCTACACCTGCTGAGTTTTGAGTGCTAACCCCATCAAAATACATGTTCTAGATTGCTATGGTCACTTCTTCTGGCTGCTGATAGGTGGGCTTTGTAAGTTGGACTGGTGTTTTCCGAGAATCATCTATTTGCAGAATGCATGACCCGAAATCAGTGTCTACTGCATAGATGGGGTGGTTCACCGAATTCCTTTCATTGCTTATTATGTAGGCAAGCTGATTCTCTCTATAAATCCTCTTGGTATCACCTCCAAACATGGGGATTGTAGCATATGTAAGGTCCATCTGAAGGGTGCCACCTAGCATTTTACTTCATGATCGAGACAGAAAGAGACCAAATTTGGGAGGGATATCAGCCACTACAATGTCCATCATGATTCTCTTTGAAGGTAGCTGAGATAGGTTTACAACCAGGTCTTTGATGAGGCCTAAGCACTTGACCTTTCTGGAATAAAAGTAGAACAAATCATGGCAGGGATTTGTAATGCTGAGACCAAGCTCATCCATCATAGCTTTTGGAATTAGGTTATGGCAAGCTCCTGATTCCAGCAGACAGTTATGAAGGACTTTATCATGGATATTCAAGGATATGTAGAAAGGTGGGCATGAATCCTTTAGGTCTTCGATCATAGGGCCTAGGGTTACAATAGGTTTATCGTCTTGCAGATTTACAAATTTAGTATCAATATGTATCTTTGGCTGAAGAGAATTCAGTATGGAATATTTGAATGCATCATTTTTCATTAGCTCGATTAATGGGAAAGGGATCTTCAATTTATGAATCTCTGACTCAAGGTTGAAAGAATAATGTAGTATATCAGGAAACCTTACCTCATGTACTGGAGCTTTGAGTTGGACTTGATCAGGGCTTGATGAAGGTGTTGGTTTTTGCAATGGTTTGGAAATGACAACCATTTTATTTGGTGAAATAGTAGCCTTTTTAGCTGGTGTAGTAGGATGTTTGGCAAGAACAACATTCTTCTTAAGGGGAGCAACCAACTTGGACCTCATATTATACCCTCCTTGATCATTAGCCTGATATGCTATTTCTTCACTGATATGCTCATCAATTAGGGATTCCTCATATTCTGCCTGTGTCAGAAAAGAATAGTCAACTTCATCTTCCATGCAGTGGATGTTTTCTTCAGCCTCTCCTTCTTCCTCAATGAACTATGGTTCTTCTTCTAGTACAACATTCTGAAAAGGAGCTTTGATTCTCTAATATTCCCCTTGATTCCTTTCCCTTCTGAGGATCTGAATTGGGGGGTTGCCTCTTCTATAAGGGACAAAAATAGGGTTTCGGGGAACAAAATCAGTTGGCCCTTTACCTCTCACATGTATCTGTCCTCAGTCCTTTAGCTTAGACATTTCAGCAGTCAATTTATCTAACATTTTGGTTATTTTGTCTATCTTTTTCTCTGATGAAGAAGCCCCAAGAGGGTATGCTGGCTGCTTGTTCCTATCTATCTTTCTTTTGACTTTCTGAGATGCCACAATGTTAGATTCTACCTCTAAGACAACATCCTACATGAGTGATAAGGAGGAAAACCTCCTTTCTCTGAGAAGTAGGAAACAATCAGAGTCAAAGGCATTTGCATGAGTTATCTGGGCTAAGGTATCAATGGGATTGATTTTAGTGGGGATCTTGATGTACATATTGTTGAACCTCTTGGTGAAGTTGAAGACAAACTCCCCATTCTCTCTTTTCAAGTTGCTAAACTCGGTGATATAATAGAGGTGGTCTATCCTCTCTCCCTAATTATTTAGAAATATGTCATCTAGGGATTCAATGCTTGCTACTGATCTAGTAGACAGTTCTTTGAACCATTTCCTAGCCTGACCATCTAGGCTTTGTACAAAAACCCTAGTCCACACATCTTCCTATTCTATATTAATGTTCTTAGCATAACTGTAAAATGACTCTAGATGTTCTTTAGCTGTGAAATCTCCCTCTCCTATGAATTTAGGCATGTACTTGAGATAGTCTCCAGTGAGCATGGCTGAGAGAGGGTTAGGAAAATTTAGGGGGGCATACCTAGCTACCAGTATCCTTTCCATTTTGGTCATCAAAGGGGAAGCCATATTGGAAATGGGTATGGAAAGGGTGGAGGAAGGCAGTACCGATGTAGGTAGTAGCTGAGAATGTGATGGTGGTAAAATTATCCCACTAGAGTCACCAGAGATTGGATCTTCACAAGAAGCAGTGCTTGAAGATGCCCAAAACCTAAAATTTTCTGATGTATTTAGAAATTCCTGAGAATTAAGTGTTTCAGCAGAAGAAATAATAGCATAGATATTTCTTGAAATACCTGATGTAGCTTCTTTTGCAGCACTATTGTTCTGCCTTAGTGAATCCCTGGCTCTTCTCAGAATCTCTTCTGGATCTGAAACCGGTGTTGCTGGTAGCCCTTGAGGGTTTTCTCTGGTACTTGGTCTTATTGAAGCCACCTTATTTCAATGGAGTGTCCAGATATATGGTTACAACCAGAATAGTGTCCAAGCTTTGTCTATCATCAAAGCAGGATCTATGTCATCTCCCAAGGAAGTTGAGCTTCAATCTCCTCTCCCCGGAAACGACGCCAATTTGTTATCACTCCAGGAAACTCCTCTAGGTTACATCTTGAGGATGACTGGTAACTTAAATGTTTTTAGGCTTTTCTAAGTGGATCAAGTCAGGTGATCAATAGGACCTCACACTCTTAAGACATGCATAAAACTCAATCAGAGATAAGGCTTCTAATTACCACTGTTCATAGGTTGACAATATGGTGCAGAGATGGAGAACTTATCATGCTGGCAGATTCATACATAAAACATATATAAATAAATGGCTAATCATGACAAGGAAAGCACTTATAATTCAAATCATCAATATGCCAATAGGATGACAGCTATCAAACATCAATTAACCTGAATAAAACCTGAATAACACATTCAAGCATAAGCACAGAATAGATAGAAAATGGAAGCTGAACATATGATAACAAAAGAGCTTATATTAGTTCATGAGAAATATGAGAAGCTTGACAATAGTATTGTTCTACAAGTCCTCGAAGTAGAACCCTTTTGAATCAAATAAGTATTAGTCTTTATAGCCTTTACAAAAATATTCAGATCCTGAAAAATTGGATCTGATTTACTAAAAATAGACAAATAATTGTTTTTGCATAATTAGGTGAAAAAACCCTAATTTAACTACTAGTCTAACTAACTGTAGAATTCGTTCATTGTTTGAACCTTCTGATAACTAAAGTAAGTACTGGAAATCACTGCCACTGGTCCTCTGCTAGTTAAGTCACTGTTTCACTTTGACAGTTAAGTGTTGGTGACCTTTTCTTCCTTTATGTCACAGCAAAATTGAAGCATACCTTCCATGATGTTTTCTTCAACGTCCTTCATCTTTATACTTAGTCCTTGAGCTATTCATGTTCACTCAAAACTGGTACTTCATGTCAAAATTTGATCTTATGCCTCTTTCTTCTTTCGGTGGTTAAGAGGCCAAAATATCGGAAATGTTAGCTACTGAAAGCGATGCTTTCAGTGGTTAATGAACTGCCTCAACGTCCACCTAAGCTACTGAAAGCCCTATTCTTCAAAAATTCTTAGGCCACCTCCAAAATTGTTCTTTCAAGTTTGCCTGCTTAGCTTTCTTCTTCAGCGGGCTCTATATTAGGAAGGTTAACAACAACCTCGCTTGCTTCTGGAGGCTTAAGTCTTACTGCAGCTTCAGCTAGGGTTTCCAATGTGAGGTGAGTGCTAGGGTTTAGCTTGGCCTCCTTCATCTGTAGTATCTGAAGCCTAATAATTCTATACAGCCTTGTTTTTTCTTTCAGGTATCTTTTATTTAGTCTTTTTAGGAAAGCATACATTTCTCTTAGCTCTAGCTAAGAGTTATGCAGCAACTTGTTCCTACTGGTCAATGTAGCATTATTTTTCTTTATCTCCCTTTCTAAAATCTCCATCTCATACACTTGCCTCAGCAACTAATTTATCCTTTGAGTCTTGGGCTTGCTAGAGGAAGCCTTCTCTACTAGTTCATCTTGCTCTTTTGGTGTAGGTGATGGGAGTTCTTCAATCTCTGCTACAACTTGTAATTCTAGGTCTGTACCTTCCTCTTTTTCCTCTTTTGAATCTGAGTAGGGTAGGCTCAAGATGTTCCCACTGTGTGCTATAATTTCCTGGCCCTTTTCACTGAAATCCAAGTTTCGTTTGACCTTCTTGGATTTGGAAGAGGAAGGAGACTATTCTTTTGTTGCTGGGGATATAGCCCTTCTCTTCCTTCTCCCACTCCTTGGTGTGCTATAATTTTTAGTAGGAGACTTCCCCTTTTCTTCTGGCTATAGGCCTGTTTCAAAAACCATTCCAAAATAAGAAATAATCCCATGCCATATTTCTCCTCTTCAGCATTTCTTGGATCAGGAGTTGGATAAGACCATGATGAGACAGTCTTCCAGTAATCTTGGTTGGCTGAGCCTTCACCTGGTGTGCCATTTTTGCCAAGCTCCTGTGCAAGTAGAAAGGTAAATTTAGTGGGATTTTCCCTGTGAAGTGGTTCATCAATTCAAAATGGTAGATCATGGCCCTGTTTTATTTCCCTTCATAAGTTAAGTAGACCACAATGGCCTTCAGTAGTTTCTTCCACCTCTCTTCTAGCCACAAGGATGGTACACTCTTCTTCCACACCACCCCTTTATGTTCAGGATTCAGGTAAGATCTGAACTCTACATCCTTTGGTATGGTGGTTTTAAACCACTTCTCTCCTGTTCTAGGGCGTTCAGTCACTTCAGTAATTAGGGTTTCATATACCAGTAATTCTTCTTTGCCTATGACTGCTTTGGAGCCATCAAAAGAGAGGGAAAATTCGTCAGCCACCTACTGGTGTGAATTTTGAATCTTCTCACAAAACCTATAGCAGCCAGCATCCTTGAAAAATTGATAGACTTTTGGATGTGCCTCTAGGTAACTGATGTCTCCCAACTCTTTCCTGAGAGCAGGTCCTCCCTTCTTCATTTGCTGAATGTCACTCCCGGGTACTTGCAACAATCAATTCAAGTTCTGTAGGATAGTGTTTTAGCGGGCTGCTTCTCAGAGATGGCTTTCTGGTGGAGAGAAATGCTAAAGTAGAATGTGGAGTGTACTGAATAATGGGCACTAATTATGAGGGCTTTCGACTACATGATTGATGCTTAGGTCAGAGGGTAATGGCTTCAGTTGATCTTTTCGAGACCCCTTGCCCAAAAATCATGTTAAAATCAATCCTAGATACTCAGTGGGCTTTTCTGCAGTTTTGTGGATAGATGGAGGGAGAAGGAGTGTTTGAAATCACATTAGTCCTTATTAGTTTCAATAACGACCTCCTCACTCATTTCGCCAAGCCTTGATGCAGCTCCCTGTCCTTTCGATTGTTTATCACGCCGTTTGATGATCGTTGTTTTGCTGACGGGCTCTAATTTGATATGTTTCTAACCATTTCTCTCTTTTTACCTCTTTGGTGGTTAAAGGCCTTCAAGAATTTGTCTGCTAGCTGGAGAAAACAAGGCTTTCAGTGGCTAATGAAATGTCAACCTATTCTCCCAAGCCACTGAAACCATTTTCCAAATGGCACTAAAAATCTTGACTTTTGGTGCATAATGGTCTCTCAGGCTATCCCTTTTAACCGTCGAAAGACCGGCCTTTCAGTGGCTAATGAAACCTCAGAGCTTTCACCTAATCCACCGAAACCACTTTTTACCTGCTTTCAGTGGTTAAGACCCTTCTTGGACTATTCACTAAGCTGCCGAAACCAACACTTTTTGGTGGCTAATGATATTTTTGAAGTCTCACCTAAGCCATCGAAAGTGCTTTTACCATTTACTCGATCGGACCTGCTTTCGGTGGTTAACCTTTGTCCTTCGTTAAACTTTTAGCTACTGAAACAAATCCTTTCAGTGGCTAATGAGTTGTTAAGAACCCATCCTAAGCCATCGAAAGATAAAACTTCCAATTTCTTCAACCATAGTAAAACCAGAGACCTTCAATTTGTTAGTCAGCTTTAAATCTTTCATCACATGACTTGAATTCTTCATACTATCAAAATAAATTTATTTTGCGAGATAACAAGCTCGTTGTATAATCCCTCATCTTTGTTCTCATCGTCGCTAAGACTTGTATCATTTTGCCTTTACAACTTGACACCCTTTACCTTGAGGAGACGTTCCCCAAGTGTCTTTATCCTACTCATTTTCCTTACATTATGCATAGGTTTGTTCCTTGCGCTTGGAACTAGTTTCTCCTGCCTATGACACTCGTCTCCTCGCATTCTTTTTTCTCTCCTTCGAGCTCGTTAAAAATAGTAAGGAGGCTGTGAGTTGAATTTTTCAGACTCGTTAAAAATTCACGGGAAAGATATTGAGTTTCTTTAGGCCCAGGTCTGACTCCTAAAAATAGACTTGACTGCCGAGTAAACTTGTTCGTTCAGGCTCGTTAAGAATATGTGAATGGGCATCCACATTGGTGGTAGGTTATCACTTTCTCGGACCATGTGGAATAATACAAGAAATGAACACTCTCTTTCCTACGAAATTGAGAAGAGTATTCTCAGGCATAGGTTTATCACTTTTTCGGACCTGAGGGACTAAACTTACGGAAAAGGAACCCCTGGTATGAGCTTAGTTTTCTCTTTTTCATTCTCTGGACCTAAACATGAAAAATATTTTGAGTGTACTTTATGTCTTTGTCATGCTCGTTAAACCCTAAAGAACAAATCATCGAGTTTACTGTTGTAAGCCCCATTTCTCGTAATCAAATGGATCTTTTCAAGTGATCTTTCCTTCCTTCACACTCGTTAAACTCAGGCTATATGCTTCTTTTGAAGGAGTGTTGGGTAGGTGGTAATTTAACCTTTTTCGGACCTTCCTGACTAAGTATGAAAAAGGTGCGCCTTACTTCTTCGGAAGCTAAGAGAGTTCTTCTGTGGTTTGATTTATACTTTTTCGGCCTCAGGAGACTAAATTGGACAAAAAAATATCCCCCTAGAGTCTTGTTTGGAGTTTTCAGACTCTCTAAACTATGAAAACACCATCGAGCATGTACTAGTTTGGGCTCATAAAATCCACGAATCAGTGCTTTATTAAGCATTCTTTTGTCTCTTCTTTGAGCTTTCCAAAAATGAAGAAGGTCCTGAGTTTTCTTTCTTAGACTCGTTAAACCTTTACAAGAAAGAGGGGAAGGGAAGTTCATTCACATGTATTTTACATCATGGCAGCAAGTCTTGTTTTCTTGAAAAAAGCACCAGTTTTGATTCTATCAATAGTTGGGTCCTAGTATTTTGACCTTATCCCGATTCTATTTTTTTTACTCCTCCGGTTGGTTTCTTTTCCAATTATATGGGGAATCTATCAATGTATCCTACATTGCATATTTGTGTCATTGGTATTTTTGTGTCAAAAGATGCCCAAGTCACTTTTGTGTTGTGCTCACTGTTCAAGGATTAAACCTTTGTCGGCCATTCTGCAGTTTCCTTGACCTTTTGTGTCGGCCATTCCCTAGTATCAGTTCATTACATCATGTCTTCGGTGGTCCTTGTCATGAAATTCAGTACCAACTCCAGATCCAATTAGTCTTTGACTTAGCTTGTGTTGGATAATGAAGGATGCCTTAATGCCTTCCTTCCATCGGATCTCTTCCTATCGACTGCAACACATCTTGCTCTGGGAATGAGATTTAGAGTTTTATGACAATACCTTGGGGATTGTAGTCATCAGTGGCAATTTCCCTCACTATTAGGTAGTGGGAATATCTTATTGTCTCCTACTCGATGAATTCTTCAAGTGTTCGACTTCAAATCCTTGTATTCACACTTGTTAGAATGTAATAGGTACCTTGGGGACCATTTTCATTAATGGTGGTTTCCCTCGCATTTGTTAACGGTTCTCATCATTGACTGGTAATCAAACGGTTTCCTCCGTGTTTGACTTCAGCTCCTTTATTCACATAGAGATTTGTACCTCTTTTGGGTGGTTTGGATTGAAGACCTTGGGCCGACAATAGCATTGTCATTTTTTTCTATTACCTGAGATGCGCAAGACCTTGTTACACTTTATATGACATTTTGCTGAGACATAGATCCACTTTGTATTTTTTGTGGCTATGATCGATTGTCGAGTATGGATCCACCTTGTTCATTTGTGGCCATGGCTCCTTTAGATTTGATATGGCACCTTTTTTCATATTGAGCGACCATGATAGTTTCATCAGTTATACATATGTTGGATCCACCTGTATATTTATGGCGATGTTTTGTATAAGGACTTGTTTGTCCCATAGATCAATTTTGTATGACATTTATCTCTCTTTCAGGTACCTTTGTTCGATCCTTTTGATATTGGATTCTTTGCTCTCTCCATACTCAGCTGTTTCCTTTATAATGTATTTCAACTATCATCTTCCCCTCTAACCTCATACATTAGGGGGCATCTGTTATAGCTCAAAATGACACATCTCTTCCTATGACCACTTTCCCATGATTTCATTGCATGTCAACACTTCCATGACAACACTTCATGAAAGTCACTGAAAAAACATCTAAACTGGAGGACCCATATATTGAGTTCTATAACTCTGTTTGACCTCATCTCTACACCATTGAAAATATGTTTCTGTTATCTAAAACGTTTTAGAAGATAAAAAAGTCTGAAAATTCCTAGACGTACCATTAAAATGATTTTTTTATTATGTATATGCGAGTTTACTTAAGAAAACCCACGTATGTACGCGACTTTCTATATATAATACTCACGTATGCTCTAAATACATGAATTTTTACATTTCAACTCACGTATACCTTTTGCATGCATGACTGTTGTCTTTGCAACCCACGTATTCCTCCTAAAAATGTAAAAAAAATATGTTTTTCAAAATTTGGGTAGTTTGGTTAGTTATGCAATTGACTCCTTCAGTTGTAACTACTTTGTGTTCGACCCTATCTCTTCAACAACATATAAATAGAGGTAGGGAGGTTCATGAGAGGAGACTTGAACTTTTGCATTGTCATGCTGGAGGAATTGGGACTCTCTTTGCCCACACCTTTGTCCTAGTGATCATCCCCTTGTGTTGCAGAGCTTGGAGGCTAAGTTCTTGGGAGAAGAGAAGCAACAGAACCAGATCAAGGTTTCATGAAGTGCCCAACTTGAAGAGAAGGTATATTTGTACTTGTTTTCAAGATTAATAAATATGTAATGTCCTTCTTCTTCCCAAATAATTGTTCAATGTGTGATTGAATTTTTGTTTATGATCATATGATGATGTTAGTCAGATCATTATTTCATGTTTATTTGATTATCATTGCTTTATATGTGGTCATAATGGTTTGAGAAGGTATAATTCATTTTGCAGGTCTCTTGGAGAAAGAGGAGCGAGAGGAGAAAGAAGAGGATTGATGGGCTGGGCTACTTGGATCAACCTTCATTTGGCTAAGGTATGAACCATTCTAATCTCTAAATCTTGTTTATATTTTCTTGCAGAACCATTTTCATCCACCTTTCAACCCTAGTACATTGATGGCCTCTTAAACCCTAGCCATAGGAAACTTTCCTTTACAACACTCATGAAAATCTTTACTCCATATATGATAAAGAGATGTTGGCCATAATGCATGCCTTGGCCAAATTCCGACAATACTTGGTAGGCAACAAGTTTGTGGTGAAAACTGACCACAATAGTCTAAGACACTTCCTTACCCAAAAGGATATAAATGAAAGGAAACAAAAGTGGGTAATAAAGATACAAGCTTATGATTTTGATATTGAATATGTGAAAGGAAAGAATAACATTGTAGCAGATGCATTATCTCGAAGACCTTCTTTTTCTCTCATGGACATTGCTAAAAATTGGAAAGACATGCTACTAGTTGAATATGCCAAAGATAAGTTTGCTTGTGATGTATTAGATGGATTCATGAGAGATGATAACTACAGAATTTTGAATGGGATGATATACTATAAGGGCATAATTTATTTGTTTCGAGATTCAGAGCTTAAGTACAAAGTTTTACAGGAAGCACATGATTTCCCACTAGTACGCCATCTGAGGATCTTCAAAACCTATAGGCAACTAAGGAAAAGGTTATATTGGAAGGGGATGAAGGACTATGTTTAGAATTATGTGAATGAATGTAAGGTATGTCAGAAAAAAAAATCATAACTCGCATACCCAGCTAGTTTATTACAACCATTGCCCATTCCAGAGCAAAAATGGGACAGTATATCGATGTATTTCATCACCGTTTTTCCCAAATATTTGGGCAAGGATCGCATATATGTGGTAGTGGATATATTGACTAAGTTTTCTCATTTCTTTTCTGTTACATCCTCTTTTAGTGCTACAAAAGTGGCTGACCTTTTTTTCAAAGAAATCTTCAGATTGCATGGGCTCCCCAAGAGCATTGTGAGTGATAGAAATGGTAGATTCATGAGTGCTTTTTGGAAAGAAATTTTCAGATTGGTGGGCACTCAGTTGATTCCAAGTACAAGCTACCATCCCCAAAATGATGGAAAAATAGAGAGGGTGAATAAATGGTTGGAAGGGTACCTCCGAAACTATGTGGGAGAACAACAAAAAGCTTGGACAAAATGGCTACACTTGGGTGAGTTTTGCTACACCACCACCTTTCACATGTCAATAGGGATGTCTCCTTTTAGAGAATTATATGGTTATGATGCACTTACATTTTCTGATATGATATTTGGGGATAGTAGAGCTCCAAAAGCTAAATATTGGGTAGAAGAAAGCCAAGAATTTTTAAAGCTTTTAAAAGGCAATTTGCAGGTTGCCCAAAATCAGAAAAAACAATATGCATATAAACATAGAGAGGAAAGGACCTTTTAGGTTGATGATTTAGTGTATTTTAGGTTGCAGCCATACAAACAAACATTTCTCGAAAGGAATGGAGTAGAAAATATGAATCCAAGATACTATGGGCCCTATAAGGTAATCCGGAAGATTGGAGATGTAGCATATGAGTTGGAATTTACGGAAGGGAGTAAAATTCATAATGTATTTCATGTTTCTTGTCTCAAGAAAGATATTGGTAAAAAAATTGTCATTTTAGATACACTCCTTCCTTTGGATGATGAAGGACAGCTCACACTTATTCCGAAAAAGGTTTTGAAGACAAGGGAGAGAAGACTGAGGAGCAGAACAATCAAAGAATACTTGGTGCAATGGAAGGATCTACCAAGTGAAGATGCCACATGGGAAGAGGAGAATATTTTGAAGCATCCAAATATGAAATTTCTTAAGGAGAAGAAATATTGGGTGGGGAGGAATGTAATGTCCCCATTCAAATAATTGCATAGCAGGAAAATTCCATCAATCCTACTAGTTCCCTAGGTTGGGTGGAAACATTGGGAAGTTAATAAGGGAGTTAATAAATGGTGTTTAGACATTAGAAGGAATAAATATTTATTTAATGGAGTTAATTAAACTAATTCAAGTAAAAAATGAAATGGCTATGGAGAATGGAGACACATGGAGACTATGGGGCCCACTCAAGCTAGAATTCCTATGTTAAATGGCATCTTCTTTTTGCAATATCGAATCTATGGGAAGCCTAATAATTTTGGATGGCTTATAAGGTTAATATAATTTTCCATATATTTTATAGGTCAAATTTGGGATGAATTGTAACTTACATGGGGAGAGGAAGAGCCAAATGGGAGTTTCATGGACACTTGACTAGATTCTCCTTACATTTATGACATCTATGACACCAATGATGGAGATTCTATGACAATTATGACACAAGTTAGATATGAAGACTGAAATATGTTATATCTGACATGTCAATCCTAAATAGAGCATCTTAGAGGGCTCTCATGGGAGTTGGAGAAGGACAAGAGGATCCTATTCAAATTTGGGAGAAGAGGGAAGGTGAAGAAAGAGGCCACATGGCATAGCATGAGCAGCCATACCAATTCGACTTGGCTTTGATTTATGGATGGATTTGTAACCTTATAATACCAATAATTTTATAAAATTCAGGGATCAGCCATCAGAAGGCACTTTTTATCATTTGTGAAAATTGTTATTGTGAAGAGAGAGAGCTAGTGGATGACTAGTTCATGCCTTAGCCAATTTTGAGGGTGAAAGATTCCCATCCTAGTTGGTGTTTGGAGAGGCCACTCAGATATTTAAAGGAGATTAAATGTAGTCATAATTTACAGGTGCAAGCTACAATAGCTCATGGACATATCAATTTCAACTTGTTCTTCCTTTCATCTCAAGTTTTCTCACCATATTTCAGCTCTATGGAGTGAGGCGCACTTGGTGAGCTATTCATATATTTGAGGGAGTTTCTATTGCTATAGTATGTTGTATTCTAATTTAAATTCTCTTATATTTAATTTCATAAATATCTCAGGTCGAAAGGCCAAGAAATCGCATGTATTATTGCTCAATAATGAAGAAATAGTGCCATTTCCCCACTACCTTGTTGTAAACTCTTGTAATCTTGATGGATTCGAATGGATGTATAAAATATTGATGATTTATGAATGAATGGACCATAATTAAATTATATTATTGGTTTCATTTTTATTAACTGATAATTTTTGGCCATTGGGTCGAATTTCATAACAATTGGAGCAAACTACACCTCATTTCCCAAGGGTCCAAAACTAGTTTTTTTTATATCTGATTTAAAGAAGTGATAACAACCATGGGAGGTCGATTGGTTATGAATATGAGTCTATGATAATATATTATACACATACCATTATTAAATTTAAGAATTTTGGTGGGTTTCTTCACCTTTGGGAAGCCATTTCTACCACTTACCTCGAGGAGGATTTGAGCCCAAAATTGCCAGTAAAATCATCTATCTTGTTCAGAATTTAGTACAGACTTGCAGAAGTGATTGGAGGGCCATAATACATACCTGAAAAATAAAAATTAATTTATTGTATCATTCATACACCTTCTTTGAATATTTTGGAGCAATTGGGATGATTTGGAGACCAAGACACTAAAACTAGTCAAGAGCCAAAATTGTGAAAAAAATGGAAAATTGGGCATTTTGGTAAAAAATTATAAAAGGGAAATTATAGGAGGCATAGTTGGGTGTGGATGGAGTGCAAGGGAAACACATGATCTAGATCAAGGGTGTAGGATAGGAGTGCACATGCACAATAGATGATGGGATGGCATGACATCATAGGAAGGGGAGAAACTGCAAGTGAAGAGAAGAAAAAGCACGAGGGTTGAAGGTGAAAAGAAGAGGCAACACAAGGTTGAAGATGTTGGGGTGTAAGGGAGCAGCAATGTGGAGGAGTATGAAAGGGATGGGAGATATAGAATCTCACATGAATAGCGAGGGCATCAGAGGTATGAAGGATTATGGGGAGTGGAAGAGAGTGGAGGTGTGGCAAGGGCGCTGCAAGGGTGGCAGGAAAAAAGGTGTGAGCAGCCGTGGAAAGCAGTGATGATAAGGGTGCAGGAGCAGGTAGGAGGGTCATGGATCAGGTACAAGTTGGAGCGTGGGTGTTAGGTAAGTGAGTGGGAAGCAAGTGGAGGAGGGGGAAGTGTCACATCCCCATCCCTCAACCGGCGAAGAGGACGCGACGAACAACAAACACAACCGGGAAAACCGCCCCATGAACATAAAAAGAAATCAAATGCTGAAATTGAAACTTACAAGCATACACAGATGCATTATTCTTCAATCGTACAGCGGAAGCAAACATACATTCCAGCAATTACATGTTCATCATAATTCCATATACAATTGATATAATTGCAGAGATAGACTAGCAGCACTTATCTGTTAATGAAGAATTCACCCGCAACCAGCTACGTCGCTGCAACATTCCACCCAACCATAGGCCAGCATGCTCATCAGTCTCTCAGCACACTGCCACCCCCGAGCTGGGCATGATTCCTCTGGAATAAGGGTCAATTGCAGGCTTATACATAGCCAAGGGGACATAAACAACAAACCAACACAGCTGGGTTTCATAGGCTTTCAACAGACAAGCCAAGCCAGCATAGTCCGAAGACTAACCATTGCACTCAAGCAATTACTTAGCTGTCACAGCTTAAAGAGGGAAAATGAATTCCTGAGTCATTCTTGGCCCTATCGTGGCCAAAATGACTCTCACTCGAATTTACAATGGCCCTCAAACGTAACATCATTTACATTCACAACATGGGGAAGACTACAGCCCCGAAATCTACCAGTGAGCACAACTTACAGTGGGGAAAAATGACCCAATTAATCTGTGAGACAGCCAAAAACGTGAATGGCCCTTCACAGTCAGTCGTGGATGCAAGAGCACGGCTCTCAGTTCTCCATGTGCGCCCCAAACAGAAGAATACCTGTGCGTGGTTAAATAATCCGAGCCAGCAAGGAAAGGAACAGATAATGGAGGCCCTGCGTGAGGAAAAACGGCTCCGTTTTTGTCTGTGGATGCACACACAACAGGGAGGACGCGAATTTGCAGTTCGTGGTTGTTTTGCAACTCGTGGGGTGAAGATGAATGTCTGCATGAGACCAAAATCGCCCAGGGCCTGTGCATGAGGAGCCAACAGACCCAAAATCGTGGTGAGTGGGTACTGACCAGGGAAGAGTGCGTGAGGGAGAAGAATGGGCAGACGTGGGTGGAGTGAGCAAGTGGGTAAGGCTGACAGCCTGCCACAACCACCACCACTTCAGCAATAACTCCCCCAACCACCAGCTGAAGCATTAAAGAGGTTAACAACGGAAGATGGAAAATCAACAAGGTGACTAAACAACAAAGGTGGTGAGACAACAAGGTAATAAAACATGGGTTTTCCCCCATAAACCAAGGTTTGACATCCCCCACCCCTTATCCTTTGGAACCATGCCCTTTTCATTCAACGTTGCACTGCCGTAGCTGGTTGTGGTTTATTTTAATTGATGTGTAGATTTACATGATGCCGAATTAAAATGTGCTGGATAGCACGACATACCATCGGCAATTATCCCCATTGCCGAAACATACACAACCAAATCGATGGTGGGGCTTTTGCCTTTAGCTCCTCACCATGATTAATTACATTATATACATCATGCAAACGGGGTCAAAACCGGGGACATTACATTCCCCTCCCCCTTGGAATAACACCGTCCTCGGTGTTCCATTACATATATACAATACATATACAATTGCACATCAAAATTTCAAATTGCATATCTTTTCCATGTTCAATCATTTACTTTGAACAGTCACGACCAAGCCTCTCGGCTTCCATGGACTTTTCCTGCTGGTTCTCAGCTTCCCGCTGATCCCGAAGTCTAGGAACCTTGCGGCTATTGCCTTCATCATGTTCCCTCATTGGGCAGTCCCGACGTAAATGATGTCCTCCGCATCTCCAGCATCTCACTGGCTGCTTCATCTTTACCTGCTCAATTTCCTTTGAGTCTTCATTCCTGGACCGTTTCTTATTGGGTCGCTTGGACATTTGTCCCATTGCTGATCCACCTTCCCTTCCTTTGTCGATTGCTCCCAGAAGGATTTTCACCTCCCTTTGCAAACCAATAGAGTCTTGCAAAATCTGGTGGTTCATTCCACTCTGCCTTCTCTGTATCCTGAGCATCTCCCCAAGATTCTCTTGGGTCTTGGCAATCACTTGAAGGAGACTTCCAGCTAAGTCCAACAACTTTTGATCTG
>LPNX010331144.1:362517-387064 GCA_001517045.1 Pseudotsuga menziesii
CCTCTAGGATGCTCTCATAGTCTTTGCTTCCAGCGATACCTATATCCAAACATTGAATAATTCACATGTTTAGTTTATTCTCATTGATTTTACCTCTTAAACAAGAGCTTGAAACATCATAACCAAATCATATACACATGTATATTAATTAAGCAAAATAATCCAATACTTATCTGTATTGTACGTTTCCTCGTTCGCCCATAGGATCCTGCTTTGCTTTGCAAGCCTTGGGATCGCCTATGGACTTAGATGTTAGGTCAGCACGCAGGCTTATCCTCAACATCGAATAATTAATGTCCAGCCAGTACATGAACATGTCAACTGGGCTTGGAACTTTATCATGACCATTTCCAGGTCTAGGATCTACTATGGATCCTTAGGAATATCACAGCCCATCATACACTCATGTCAACAATGACACATACACTTATATCAACATGCACTTATACCAACATACACTTATATCAACAATACACTTATATCAACCATTTACCTTTACCTGTCAACACAAGCAATACAAGCAATGCAAGCAAACTCATCAGCATCATTGCTCTAAAACTGTAATCACATTCCATATCATTCACTATCAACTATTGAGACACCAGGAGTGCGTCCACTCCCCAGAGTGTAATCAATATTGAAAACCCTTTCATGACTCGACATCGGAAAAGTGTGCACTCTCTTCCGGTGTGTGCCATGTAGGCCCTATGCATACTCAAGCAATCAGTCATCATGGAAATAAATCAAAACATGTTCCACATATGGAATTTAATAATTAAACATGCATATCCATATCAAGGGTTACAGAACACTTATCCATTTTTCGTCGTAGTATGCCTTTAGATCTGTTAGGCACCATCAAGGAACTGGGAAAACTGAATGGTAAGCTGGTGAGCTCGCTGCAGAGCTAGGAACACCTACACCAGAACTAGCCTGACTTCTATAACACCCACACACACACCCAGCACAAGGAATCAATCCCTTCTCTGCTACACAGTCCCTCAGGCCCTGCATTCCCTTCTAGTGCTATCCCGGGGTTGTGGAGAAGAAAGCCAGCCCTCTAGCTCTGTCTGTGTGGTTTCCAATCACCAAGTTTAAGCAAACCAAGGCCCCATCCCTGTTTCTTGTTTACGTTTCATATTCACACCTATCTCACTGACATAATCCATACCATCTCACTCATGTTATTACCGAACATGCAGTGCAGATGAGACATTTTCCAAAATGTCTAATGGAGTTTCACCCGAACCCCATTTCCAAGATAAGGGAAAACCTTCCCATGAAGTTTGGCTTCTGCAGGCCATCACACATGGTCTTCCTGCAGTGTGTACCCCTGACACATTCATCAAATAGCCAAGCAATCAATCATTACCTGATACTACAATCCAATTGATCATTCCATAACCAAGCAATGACATTTAGCAATCAAATTCAATAAGATTTTGCAACTCTACTACAGAAATTGACTTGCTCAATTGTGGGTTTCTTGTAAGCAGCACTACCATGCCCATTATAATTTTATGCTTACTATCATAACATGAATACCCACTTACCATGTGTCCCTCCTGACACAATCTCACACAAGCCAACAATGATTAGTAGCCGTTAGTACCTCTTAAATCCGAAATCCACAATTCAAATTTAACAACCCGTACCAACTAATTTTCACAACCATGAGACTTCTTCTCATTAATGGTAGATTTTGGCAGCGGTCAGGGACTTACCTGTCACTGTCATGTTTGAAAGAATCTACCTGAAACATGAATTTCAACCAACCAAACACAATCTTGTGCAAGCCAATGGTGACTATAAGTGGTCAGCATTTTCTTAAATTTGAAATTCATAACGCAAATCTAATAAGCTCTTTTACACGGTAGATTCCAGCATTGGTCAGGGTCTTACCTCTCAATGCCGTTCTCGGAATAATCTACCTGAAATATAAGCTTCAAACAACCAAACACAAGCTTATGCGAGCCAACAATGGCTAGTGGTTGTTAGCAATTTCTCAAATCCGAAATTCACAATTCGAATCGTAACAACCTATTATGCATATCATATGGTAGATTCAGGCATCGGTCAGGACCTTACCTCTCAATTCCGTTCTTAAAATAATCTACCTGAAACACAAGCTTCAACAACCAAACAAAAGCTTATGCAAGCCAATAGTGACTAGTAGTTGTCAGCAATATTTGAAATTCACAATTCAAACTTAACAAGCCCTTTTACATGGTAGATTCCAGCATTGGTCAGGGTCTTACCTCTCAATGCCGTTCTCGAAATAATCTACCTGAAACATGAGCTTCCATTAACCAAACACTTGGTAAGTATGCATATACTATCTCATTGCTACAACCATCACTGAAGCATTTTCAGAATTTATAAAATTCAAATACTTCAAAGGTTAGTCACATCAGTGTTCTCAAAGCTCATTTACTTCGTGCAATCATTATCATGCTAACATTTGCAAGGTATAGTCATATCATTCATGCAATTAAATAAAGTGGTTAGATACTCCTTACTTCACAGGCGTATCATTCATACAACCTTGCTCTCCAATAGAGCATTTCTGGCAGCCAGTTGATCATGACTATCCTGCATTCATAACAGCCTTCGAAACATTTCCAGAATTATCATTAATTCATCATTTCAGTCATTAGCTAGTCCGCATACCACATGCATTCATCTCAATGCATTCATGCCATGCATCACAACAGTGCACCTACACTTATGCAATCAGTCACTTACACCCTTCATATGCATACATCCATTGCATAACTACAAGGTTCACAAAATCTTCTAATGCATGTCCATTCAACGCTACCTTGCATTGATTCAGGAATACTATGCATTCAACCATACCATGGCCTAACCATGACTACCTCATATAGGATGCATTACTATAATCAATATCATTAACATGTATAGGCATGACACCTTTCTACACCCCAATATTCACATGGTAGGAGGTCTCTTACCTTTACCATTCTAGGGAATTTGTCATAAGCAAACTCTTACCTGCATGGGTCGTACTTACACCCTTGACATGACCAATTTGGTTGGTCCTTTGCAAGAGATTGCAACATTTTCTCACCAACCGTTGTCATGGACTTGTTGCCTTGTCCCTTCTCCATAGGGTTGCTGGTCTCATTCATCAGCATCAGCAGCATATCCCTCTGGTTCCATGTCATCGTTGGTTTGTCCACTAATGCCAACATCAAAACAATGATTATCACTAGTGGTTCATTATACATATATAATTTCCAATATTCTTACCAACATGGAATATTCTATGCATGCAATACATATCCTCATGCATTTCAAGCATAAACTTAGGAAATGTAGTTCAAATCAGCAAGATAGGGTTTAATGAAAACTTCCCTTTTCAAATCCCTCATCTTCTCATGGAATTCCTTTTCCACACAGCAGCTGGTTGAATTCATAGTCCTTTCTGCCCCTGGGCATGCAACTGTCCAGATTTGTCCATTTGACAACAACGGCCATCCTTAGCACTTTTATGCTTCATGCTCAGATTCTGGTCACTTATCCTTGTTCCTTGCTGGATAAGCTTTCCAACGCCTATTCACATGCGTCATTCCGATCTCGGATGTGAAAACCACACCACTTCCAAGAATGAATATTTTCACTAATCTTGGCACTTTCATTACACCACTGTAATGTAGAATTTTCACATTCTTCCAACGATCTCAGAGCCATTTTGGCAGCTGCATTTTCGGCATCCTCCTTGTCCCTTGTGAAAATCCCTCTGATTCGAACTCTTGCCCAAAACACAGGATTTTCCTTCTCACAAGAACGACTGTCTCAAGGGACAACGAGGGTCAAGGGGGCTTGCCCCCTTGCAGGGCGGGTCGAGGGCAGCGCCCTCGTTTTTTTTTTGTTTTTTTTTTTTGTAAAACTATGATTTTCGCGCAATCTGGCGCATTAGCTCGCTGCCACTTTTCTCATTTTCAGCCCTGAAAAACAGCTGAAAAATAGCCGCAAAATCGGCCCTCACTTCATCTATCCATCCGACGTATCGGCTCCTGGAACCATCATTACGGCCGCTGAATCGGCTCCCAAACCAATCTCCCAGCCGCAACGTCGGCTCCTTTCCCATTCTTTCCTCCGCCGAATCGGCTCCCCGGAAACTCTCATCCTTCCGCAACGGTGGCTCCCCGGAAGCTCTATCCTTCCGCAACGGCGGCTCCATGGAAGTTCCAACCCTTTCGACGTTCGCTCTTCCTTGGACGAACTTTGCACATCGGGCGTCGGCTGAATCTTGGATTGGAAGTCGGATGTCTTTCGCTTCCACAATGGCGGCTCACCCAGACCCTTCCTTCTTCTGTAGAATCGGCGACCGAAACCTTTCCGCAGCCGCAACGTCGGACGGAAAACTCCACCAACTCGTCCGCAACAGCGAATGCCCACTTCGCCGGCTCGTCCACTTTGACACTTGCAACGTCGGATGTCGGCTGACTCTTGAAACATCGGACGCGGGATTGCTTAGACATCTGCAATGGCGGACCAGAGACTTTACCAATCCTTCCGCAACGGCGGAAGTTTACTTCCTCCAATGGCCCAACCGTTCCATACTTAGCCAGATTTTCGAAATTTTTCTGCGGCGTCGGCGATCGGACGGATCTCGAGTCGGATGCGAGATTACTCCGCCATCCGCAATGGTCGGAGGTTAACTCTGAGAACTCATCCGCAACGATCGGATGGGAAACTTCAGCCATTCGTCCGCAACGTCGGACGTTAACTTCATCCCCTCTTCCGCAACGGCGGACAGGAGATCACTCCCACCTCCGATTTCCCATACTTAGACAAATTTTAACCCTTTCTGCGGCATCGGCAATCGGAGGAAGTTTGCGTCGGATGCAGGATTGCTTCGCTGCCCGCAACGGTGGATGGTATACTTCATCAACCCTTCCGCAATGGCGGATAGGAACTTCTCCAGCTCATCCGCAACGATGGAATTCCACTTCCTCCTGTGGTCCGACTGCTCACACTTAGCCAAATTTTCTCAAATTTTTGCTGCTCTGCTGAACAGAGAAGGTAATTCTACCTTCTGTCACTGCATATTCTTGGCCCATAGAGGCCCATTGCTGCAACTCAGAGCTCTGATACCACTCTGTCACGTCCCCATCCCTCGACCGGCGAAGAGGACGCGACGAACAACAAACACAACCGGGCAAACCGCCCCATGAACATAAAAAGAAATCAAATGCTGAAATTGAAACTTACAAGCATACACAGATGCATTATTCTTCAATCGTACAGCGGAAGCAAACATACATTCCAGCAATTACATGTTCATCATAATTCCATATACAATTGATATAATTGCAGAGATAGACTAGCAGCACTTATCTGTTAATGAAGAATTCACCCGCAACCAGCTACGTCGCTGCAACGTTCCACCCAACCATAGGCCAGCATGCTCATCAGTCTCTCAGCACATTGCCACCCCCGAGCTGGGCATGATTCCTCCGGAATAAGGGTCAATTGCAGGCTTATACATAGCCAAGGGGACATAAACAACAAACCAACACAGCTGGGTTTCACAGGCTTTCAACAGACAAGCCAAGCCAGCACAGTCCGAAGACTAACCATTGCACTCAGGCAATTACTTAGCTGTCACAGCTTAAACAGGGAAAATGAATTCCTGATTCATTCTTGACCCTATCGTGGCCAAAATGACTCTCACTCGAATTTACAATGGCCCTCAAACGTAACAGCATTTACATTCACAACATGGGGAAGACTACAGCCCCGAAATCTACCAGTGAGCACAACTTACAGTGGGGAAAAACGACCCAATTAATCTGTGAGACAGCCAAAAACGTGAATGGCCCTTCACAGTCAGTCGTGGATGCAAGAGCACGGCTCTCAGTTCTCCATGTGCGCCCCAAACAGAAGAATACCTGTGCGTGGTTAAACAATCTGAGCCAGCAAGGAAAGGAACAGACAATGGAGGCCCTGCGTGAGGAAAAATGGCTCCGTTTTTGTCTGTGGATGCACACACAACAGGGAGGACGCGAATTTGCAGTTCGTGGGTGTTTTGCAACTCGTGGGGTGAAGATGAATGTCTGCATGAGACCAAAATCGCCCAGGGCCTGTGCGTGAGGAGCCAACAGACCCAAAATCGTGGTGAGTGGGTACTGACCAGGGAAGAGTGCATGAGGGAGAAGAATGGGCAGACGTGGGTGGAGTGAGCCAGTGGGTAAGGCTGACAGCCTGCCACAACCACCACCACTTCAGCAATAGCTCCCCCAACCACCAGCTGAAGCATTAAAGAGGTTAACAAGGGAAGATGGAAAATCAACAAGGTGACTAAACAACAAAGGTGGTGAGACAACAAGGTAATAAAACATGGGTTTTCCCCCATAAACCAAGGTTTGACATCCCCCACCCCTTATCCTTTGGAACCATGCCCTTTTCATTCAACGTTGCACTGTCGTAGCTGGTTGTGGTTTATTTTAATTGATGTGCGGATTTACATGATGCCGAATTAAAATGTGCCGGATAGCATGGCATACCATCGGCAATTATCCCCATTGCTGAAACATACACAACCAAATCGATGGTGGGGATTTTGCCTTTAGCTCCTCACCATGATTATTTACATTATATACATCATGCAAATGGGGTCAAAACCGGGGACATTACAGGAAGGGCGCAACAAAAAGCGCGGGTGAACATGAATTGGAGAGAGAGATGTGAGGGAGTGGGAGTGGAAAGATGGAGAGTGGAGGGGGTTTCATAGGCACAAGGAGTGGCAGGGAAGAAAGTGGGGGAGTGTTGTGGATCAACAAGCAGTGTAAGAGAGGATGTGTGAGATAAATGAATAATGGAGCATGAGTGATGGGTGAAAGTAAGTGGATGAGCTGAATCCGAGCTTAGTGCTGGAGGAGAGAATCCGCTTTGATACTAGTGTTACATCGTATCCGAGTGTAATCAGATAACCCCTATCTAGTTTAAGGAGGAAGATGTTCCATATTCATACTAATAATGCATAAATATAATAATTGAATGGATGATAAAATACAATGGATATGGACACATTAAATATGGCTTGGCCATCAAATATTGAAGAGAATTTCTCTTCATAACTATATTTAATAATAATTACTATTACTAATAGTTATAACCTATTTATTTACTATGTTATTATTCTAACAATGTCTTTCTAAGACCAATGCTGGAGATTGATTTCGTTGGTTGCAGATGCTAGGAGGAAGAAAACCATTGCAGACTATCATTTTTAGCAAGCGGATCTGGGTTCTAGTTGTCATGTTTTCTATTTTATCCACCATGCACATCCTAGCGTGGTTTCCTATTTTGATTTTTGTGATCATGGAGAATCCACTAGATGAGAAGTTTTTAGGATTTTATGCATGTGTGTTTGATCCCTAATCTATGTAAACTATATTTGGATCTCTTTCAAGGTTGGTCTCGGGAGCCTGTTTACACTATAAATATGTCCTTGAAAGAGGAAGAAAGGGTTGGAACTTTCATTCAAAAGCCTCAGTGCTTGGGGTTTTGTGGCTCTGTCATTTTATTGGAAGCATTAATGAAATCATAGCTTGAATGTTTGAGATTCATCACAATGTTTACTGTTCACTTTATTTTTCCTTTGTAAAATTCATTTTCATGTTTGTGTATCTTCTTCCAATGTATTCCTAGTTGTATGTGAGGAATTTTCTCTCTTTCAAGCACTCTTTTAATCAAATTATGCATTTGTTTATGTGTTTCTGCTAAATGTTTTGGAATTCATCCTCTATGCTCCATTATCATTACTAGCCTTGTTTTTTATTCTGCTATAGGTATTTTTAGGAGATTCATCCATAGATAGGTGCCTCCTATTACATCGGGATTCTTCTCATTTCCCCTGCCATCTCTTCAAATATATTTTGTCGAATATTGATGCCTATTTTTCCTCAGACTATGAAGGTTATTGTTGGTTATTATTTGTTGTAAGTCCTTGATTGTTTTAGGTTTTGACTCCATAAACCAATGGTTTTTCTTGTCTTTCTGTTTCACCTTCTTTAAAATCTACAAACATCTTGTTCCCATTAGAATTTAGTCTTCTAACTGCTTGTTTAAAGATAAATGTATATGTGAATAACATTATGACTGAGAGAGAACCCTCTCTGAATGCAAGTCTATACTACAGTCTAAAGATTGGTTTGAAATGGTTACCCTTGTGAATTCCTACCACAAGTACCATAGAAAAACTGCAGGGTGATAACAACCACTCTATAACATCATTAGCCATTTGGTCTGCTACACTATTGAGACTTCTGGGAACATGCATGAATGAAATGGATTCGAAATGTCTAACTAAGTGTCTAGTGAATAGGAAATTTATAAAGAGGTGGGGATCGCATACGTGGTATTAGATATTCAATTAGGAGACAAGAAGCTGGGAGTCTAGGAAGACATCAAGGTGATGAATACCCAAATGAAGGGTGGCGGTCAAGAGACCAGTGAAACCATCGTACTCAGCCTCATTGCTAGTAGAAATACCAACACACATATCATTGATATGGATCAAATCCTATGATGGAGAATAAATGATCCACATAGTCGAGGTGAGATTAGGAGACCATATGCTTGCACCATTAGAGAAACCAACATAGGAGGGAGAGGTAGGATCCATCTGAAACAACCAAGGAAACAAATTATAAGAATCGTGGAAAAAACGATGCAAAACAAGAAGGAAAAACAATGATACAAGGGTATTCAAGTTGGTCGGTTTAGGCATAGAATTTATTCAGGTAGATCCTATTAGAACCTAATGCTTTTCCTATGGTTGTGGTAAGAGATCAATAGGGTAACCATTTCAAACCAATATTTAGACTATATTCTATCCTATACAGTCAGATAGGGCTCTCTCTTTGTCACAAGAACATTCACATACACATATGGCTTTAAGAAAGTATTTAGAAGGCTAGATTTTTGATGGGAACAGATTTGTTTGTAAATTTAAAGATTGTAAGACAGACAGATATCAAATACCATTGGGAAATGGAGTCACATTCTGAATCATTCAAGGATATTACAACAAATAATGAGCAATGATATTCTCTTTTGTAATTTGAGGCAAAGCGAGTGTAATATTCATTCAAATATCTTCAAGTGGTGGTAGGATAAAGGAGAAAAATTCCAGTGCAGCAAGAGGCACCTATCTACGGATGAATCTCTTGAAAACACCTTTAGCAGAAAACACAATAAGGGTAACGATAGAAATGGAGCATCTAAAAAGGATTAATTCTATAACAATCATTACAGACACATTACGAATGTTATGTCTAATGAAAGGAGTGCTAATAAAACGAATTCCTCACATACAACAAGAAAGCATTAGAAGTAATTAACACATTTGAAAATGATGCAAACATGAAACAAAAACTGAATATGAACACTCTGATGAATCTCAGACATTCAGGGTATACTTTGCGTTAATACTTCCAAGAAAGTTTGCAGGGCTACAAAACCAAGCACAAAGGCTTCAAAAATGAATGTTTCCCTATTTTCCTCTTTTGAGGGTATATTTATAGTGTCACAGGATCCCGATATCAACCTTGAAATAGAGCCAAATTTAGTTACATTGCGAGAATCAAAATCCTAACAAATTATGATCTGGCAGATTTGCCATGATCGTAAAACAAAACAGGAAAGCATGTTGGGAAGTGCATGGTGGATAAAAATGGAACAATGGACACCTGGAACTCAATCCCTCTTGGTGAAAACGACCTCTCAAGGTATCTTCAAGCAAATTGCAATAATTTCACTCATCCCTGCATCTTTAACCAACGAAATAATTTTCAGCTGTAGATCTGCACCTGCTTGGATCTTGACCGTTCATTCTGACTGTTATATAGAGAAACTTCCTATGGATTTGGGGATACCACAACAGATAGCTTGACACTATAAATCAATCCTTCCCAATATGTTAGAGAAACTAAACATCTAACACTAAGGGATACATAATCGTATCTTGTTCCGGACGGTTGAAGTAGATCCCCGTTGAGCTTTTCCAATTTAGGTCTGTATTAGCAATTTGCTCTCAACAACAACAAAAAAGACACAAATGATCTACCATAATGTGTTATACCTACTCTAGAATATATATTCAACAATGTATAAGCAATTTAAATACATCCATGGAAACAATATTCATATTCAAATGCACATAATTGGACATGATAAGATATTTCTATTAATAAAATCAGAGATTACACGTTTGACAACCTCTATCATCACGTCTACGAACTGAAGAAACCGAGTTCTCCACCTAGGCCTCCACCACCTCAATCCTCCATCTCTCGATATCAAGCTCACAAAACAAAAGGAAAGATTGGGAAGAACACAAAGTGCTCCAAAGGGATAAAGGGATGCAGACTCAAGTAAAAGAAAACTAAGGCAACAATTGACTATAGTTTCTTTTCTCTTCAATTCCTCCTCTTCAATTTATCCAAGGGGATCCTTATATAGCACTCCAAAAGGGTGATGGAGGGTCGAATACGAGCAATCTCTAGGCATATGGAAGGCCAAGAGTCAGGATCTTCGGACTCATATGAGGAAAAATCCAAAAATGTTTGGACTTATGCACACATCCTGATGTACATGGGTTTGAGGTCAAAAATCACGTGTACACGTGAGTATGGGTTTGAAAGTCACGTACAACAATAAAAAAATGGTTTTTTAGGGATGATCTTGGAACATCAAAGGATAATATAAGTCCATGGGGTCTAAAGAGTTTGTAGAGGGAAAGGGAAGGCCATAAATATGTGATCAACCATGTGTGGTAAAATAAGCTATAACAGATTCCCCCTAATGTGTGAGGCCAGAGGGGTAGCATGATGGCCAAAATACATTATAAAATCCATCCCAGATGTGGAGTAATGAAGACTCAGGTGGAAGAACTAGCCACTCATCAGTACAATACAATAATAAATCTCTGCATGTGACTGCAAATACATGGAGTTGTCCCAGATACATAAGAGTACAATGGCCATGAATAGGCATGATATACAAAATGTGTCATGTGTGTTCATCACCACGTACAATATACAATAGATCAGAATATCCAAAGTGGATGAATATATACAATAGATCAAGATCTCCATAATGGTTGAAGATATACAATGGATCAAGATCTCCATAGTGGATGAAGATATCTGATATACACTGGAATCAAATCATGAGAGTTGATATCTCATGAACACTAGAAAAATCAAGGAGGTAGCATACATGGAATGCCACCAAGCTGGAAGGTCTTCTACACGAACCACTACGAGTACATGTCCTACTATGATAATAGATGCGTCAAGGTCAAACATAGTATTCCATCGTTTGATTACCGATCATTGATGTATACCATTAACAGATGCAATATCACCCACCAATAATGAAAATGGGAATCAAGGTACATAGTGCAATATAACAAGTGTGAATAGATGTGTTGAGGTCGAACACTTGGAAGAATCCATCGATCAGGGGACATTGATGTATTCCCAAAACTGTCGATAGTGAGAGAACCTACCACTGATGATTGTAAGTCTCAAGGAACTCAAATGACTCTAGAATCCTATTCTAGAATAAATGATCTGATGTCGATGGAATGGAAATCGCTGGAAGGAGGGAATTAAGGAATCCCCCATCAACTAACACGAGGTACTTAACAATGCTGTATAATGTGGAAGAACTCAACAAACAAGATGTGCATGAACCAGTAACATTACCAGGAATGAATGACATGCAAATTCAAGATAACTGAGGAATGGCCGAGTCAGGCTTCAACTTCCTTCGAACAAGAGCATAAGGTGAATGGTGAATGAAGGTAGGCAGCATGGACTCGATTTGCAAAATGGGACATATCTGTGACACATGAGGCATCAACAAAGGATCCATAGGGACTGGAAGCTTAACCAGTCACTGGAGATAAAATCAGAGTAATGAGTAGAACTCCTAAATTCAAACTAATAACCCAACCAATGGAGGTGATATATAGTGCTCTGTTCGAAAGCGACACAACTAAACTGCTGCCAAAGATAACATTTTTCCTGTCTGGCCTTTTGGTTTTTTTATTTTTTTGTACTTTTTCAGATATTTTCAAAAGCTTGAAAAAGAATAAAAGTACTTTATAGTACAAATCTAGGAGGAGACGAGTGTGATGGGACAAGCAAACTAGTTCCAAGCAGTGGAACATGCCTATACTCAATGCAAGGATATATGTGCAGGATAACAACACTTGGGGGAAGGTCTCCTCCTGGTAAAAGGGATGATCAAGCTGCAAAATATATGTAAAAAGGCTCTGCTTGGATAGACATGAGACAAGCTTGGGCTATATGGCTAATAACTCAAAGTCAGGGAGCAGGCATAAAGCTCAAGAAGGCAAGCAAAACTCATGAAAATGCAATTACAACTTGATATATACAAGGGAGTCCTGGGGAAATGGCCAACATAAAGTACAATAGGAGTATGAAGCTCTTGCTCAAGGACATGGTGGGACTAAAAAGGGACTCCCACAACCTAAAGGAGGCATCTCAACATGGGTACCAAATGAAAAATAGGATCTAACTAGGGCACCCATGTATAGGAAAGCTCTACCATTCACATAACACCACTTCTAACAGTAGTATGAATGTTTCGTGACATCATGGAATGAGTTCATACCTAAGGTTAAAATGAAACGGTCATAAGGTCATGAAAAATGTAGGAGGATGTGAAATCCTAGCCTATATGCCAGTTCAGACATGATACCTATAATAGGCACGGACAGATCAAAGACTTAGAGAGAGTGTACAAAAACTAGATCCTACATGACAATAATATTAGTCTAAAAAAACTGGAAATGGCCAGTAAAGAGTCCAAACTATAGGGTATAGGGAGGATTGATCATGACAACAACATTCAAACGAAACAGTGCTGTGGACGATGGGACATAAGAAGGAATGTAAGGTGTAGAACCAATGTTCATGTATCCACTACTACCCCCATGAGGGTGAACACCAGTGTTAAGACCGGATGAAGGGAGTGAAAATCCTTCGCAAATGGAGTAGAGGATTGAATATGACCACGGAGTGGAGTTGCCAATTTTGTTATGGAGAGAAACTTCCTATGGATTTTGGGGTACCAAAATAGATATCTTGACACCAGAAATCAATCTTTCCCAATATGAAAGAGAAACCAAACATCTAACACTAAGGGATACTGAATCATACCTTGTTCTAGATGGTTGAAGTAGATCACCATTGAGATTTTCCAATTCATGCTTGCGTTAGAAATTTCCTCTCAACAACAACAAACAATACAAGAATGCTCTACCATAATGTGTTATACCTACTCTAGCATATATATTCAACAATGTATAAGCCATTTAAATACATCCATCGAAACAATATTCATATTCAAATGCACATAATTGGACAAGATAAGATATTTCTATTAATAAAATCAGATATTACAAGAGTGACAACCTTTGTCGGCATGTCTATGAATTGGAGAAACCAAGTTATCCACTTGGGCCTCCACCACCTCAATCCTCCATCTCTCGATAGCAAGCTCACAAAACAAAAGGCAAGCTTGGGAAGAAAAAAATGTGCTCCAAAGGGAGAAAGGGATGTAGACTCAAGTAAAAGCTAACTAAGGAAACAATGGACTATATTTTATTTTCTCTTCAATTCCTCCTCTTCAATGTATCCAATGTAATGTCCCCATTCAAACTATTGTGTAGCAGGAAAATTCCATCAATCCTACTAGTTCCTAGGTTGGGTGGAAACCTTGGGAAGTTAATAAGGGAGCTAATATATGGTGTTTAGACATTAGAAGGAATAAATATTTATTTAATGGAGTTAATTGAATTAATTTAAGTGAAAAATGAAATGGCTATGGAGAATGGAGACACATGGAGACTATGGGGCCCACTCAAGCTAGAATTCCTATGTTAAATGGCATCCTCCTCTTGCAATCTCGAATCTATGGGAAGCCTAATGTTTTTGGATGGATTATAAGGCTAATATAATTGTCCATATACTTCATAGGTCAAATTTTGGATGAATTTTAACTTACATGGGGAGAGGAAGAGCCAAATGGGAGTTTCATGGACACTTGGCTAGATTCCCCTTACATTTATGACACCAATGATGGAGATTCTATGACAGTTATGAAACAAGTTAGATCTGAAGCTGAAATCTGACATATATTACATGTCAGTCCTGAATAGGGAATATTATAGGGTGCTCATGGGATTTGGATAAGGCCAAGAGGCTCCTACTCGAATTTGGGAGAAGAGGGAAGGTGAAGAGAGAGGCCACATGGCATAGCATGGGAAGCCACACCAATTTGACTTGGATTTGGTTTATGGATGGATTTGGAACATTAGAATACCAATAATTTTTATTAAATTCATGTATCATCCATGATAAGGCCCTTTTTATCATTTGTGAAAATTGTTATTGTGAAGAGAGAGAGCTAGTGGATGACTAGTTCATGCCTTAGCCAATTTTGAGGGTGAAAGATTCCCATCCTAGTTGGTGTTTGGAGATTCCACTCAGGTATTTCAAGGATATTAAATGGAGTCATAAGTTACAATTTCAATCTACAACAACTTGTGGACATATCAATTTCAGCTTGTTCTTCCTTTCATCTCGAGTTTTCTCACCATATTTCAACTCTATGGAGTGAGGTGCACTTGGTGAGCTATTCATCTCTTTGAGGGAGATCCTCTTGATCTAGTATTTTGTGTTATGATTTAATTGATATTATATTTAATTTAATAAGTCTATTAGGTATAAATTCCAATAAATTTCATGTATTATTGCTCAATAATGAAGAAACAATGCCATTTCCCCACTACCTAGTTGTAAACTCTTGTAATCTTGATGGATTCAAATGGATGTATAAAATATTGATGTTTTATGAATTAATGGACTGTAATTAAATTATATTATGGTTTTCATTTTCATTAACTGATAATTTGTGTCCATTGGGTCGTATTTCACAGCAATTGGAGCGAACTACACCTCATTTCCCCAAGGGTCCAAAACTAGTATTTTATATCTAATTGAAAGAAGTGATAAAAGCCATGGGAGGTTGATTGGTTATGCATATGAGTATATGATAATTTATTCTACACATTCCCTACTTCAATTTAATAATTATAGTGGGTTTCTTTACATTTTGGAAGCCATTTCTACCACTTACCTTGGGGGGGATTTGAGCCCAAAATTGCTAGTAAAATATTCTATCTTGTTCAGAATTTAGTACAGACTTCATAAGTGATTGGAGGGAAATAATACACCCATGAAAATAATTATTAATTTATTATATCATTCATAAAACTTCTCTAAATATTTGGTAGAAATTGGGTTGATTTGGAGACCAAGACACTAAAACTAGTCAAGAACCAAAATTGTGAAAAAATTGGAAAATTGGGCATTTTGGTAAAAATTTTAAAAAGGGAAATTACAAGTGGTGTTAGAGAATGGTATTGGAACCTGATGGTGTTAACAAGGATTCAAATCAATAAACCACTACCCTTAGAATCTGAATTGGAAGGTGCTCGGCTTGTAGGAGAACAACTAGAAGAAAAAAAGGTACATTTGACTAAAGCTATGGATCAAGAGGGAGAAGACTACAATAAGGAGAAAATGGATCATCTCAAACTTATAAAACCCTTTTTTGAAGAAATATCCAAGGAAATGACCCAAAATATGGTAGACATGACCCAATAGATAACAAAAGGATTCGAATTGATGGCCAGTCAAATGGGAAGCAAAGGGATAATAGGAGATAGTGGTAGTTCATAATCAACAGAAAAGAAGACAATGTGTGAGTACATTTTCTCATGGAAAAGACCTCATAACAGACCCCATGAATTTCAGAGCACACCAAGGCCTACTGCACTTAAATTTCTTATTCCCAAAGAAGAGACTAACATTCAATTTGAAATTGATACAATAACAAAAGAATGGGCTAAATTGGATGAAGAGTGTAGGAGAAGTATAACATTTGAGCAGTACTTCACCATGGAAAAAAAACTAAAATATAAGGAGGACAATGATTCTCTACACCAAAAAAAATAATTGAATTGTGCCATAGGTGAAGTGCCACTCCCTACTTTTGATGGTTCATCTCAAAATTCTGCTAACACTCGGGTGCAAAAATTGGATGTGTATTTTCAATTGAATCCAATGGTGGAAGAAGATGCTTTAAAAATGGCTATTTTGAACTTGGATGGAGATGCCAATGAATGATGGTTCCATGTCCTAAAAAACTTGGGTCACTATCAGGTTAAAAAATATGGGGAATTGGTTGACAGGGCATTAGAAATTTTTGAGCAAAAGGATCCAGAATTGTCTTTCAAAGAACTAGCACAATTGAAGCAGGTAGGGACTCCTATTGAGTATATGTTGGAATTCAAAATATTATCAGTTAAGGTGGCTAATATATATATGGGAAGGTTAGTATATATGTTCATTGAATATTTTGCAGAGCCCTTAAAATTTTTGGTCAAATCCTACAAGCCTAATAACTTAAATGATGCAATGATCTTGACTAGAGATCTTCAAAATGTGCTTCCTAGAACAAGATTTCCTCCCAAGCGTAACTTCATATTTGAAAGAAATATTTGGAAAAAGGATGCACCTGATAAGAATTTTTGGCAAAGAGATACATCTGAAAATAATAAGAAATAAGGAAAAAACAGGGATGAACTTCGAAGGAAAAAATTGTGCTTCACATGCTTCCAACCATGGACACCATGGCATAAATGTGCTAAAGGAAAATATCAATGCATAGAAGTATTTTCTGATAATGATGAGTATGAAGGGGGTATGGATGAAGAAGGGAACATTTCATATCAAGAGGAGGCATATGAGATGGCAAATGAAGAAGAAAAACAAGAAGAAAATCATCTTTCACCGGACAAAGCAAGAATGGCAGTACTTTTAGCAGTGCCTTGCTATTACACTATTCGATGCAAGGGTGTGGTATTGGAACAAAGAGATTCAGTTTTGGTAGATTGAGGAGCTACAAATAATTTTATTTATGCAGAGATGGTGGAGAAAATAAATATAACAAGTGAACCATTCGATGGTTTCACAATTGTCATTCCAGGTCACAACACAACGCGATGCAACACATGAGTTCCAAAGCTGCAAGTCACCATAGGTAACTATAATTTTGTTGATAGTTTCTATGTGGTTGATGTTTCTGATACTAATGTATTATTGGGAGTGAAATGGTTGTATTCTATAGGGGACAATTTAGTAAATTATCAAATTCATGAAATGAAATTTCAAGATTCAACAAGTGTACTAAGGGTTGTGAGAGGGAAGCACACTTACCCAAAACATGTAGTAAATTGCAATAGTATGAGAACTATATTTAGGAATGGTGATATAGAATGGGCTTCTGAATGTCATATCACCTCTCCCAAACCAAAAATAAGAGTTTTTAAACACACAAAGGAGATAGAGACACTTTTTAACCAAATATGAAAAAGTTTTCAGAGATCTTCCACATGGTAGACCACCTGATAGGGGGGTTGAGCATAACATGTTTTTAAGGAGGGTACTTCACCCATTCAAATACCACCTTATAGACATCCCAATAATTTCAAAGATGAGATTGAGAAGGCCATTCAAGAACTCTTATAGTTGGTACTCATTAGACCAAGCTCTATCCCTTATGCTTATTCAGTAGTGTTGGTAAAGAAAAAACATGGAACTTTGAGGATGTGTATAGACTTTAGAGCCTCGAACAAGAAGAACATAAAGAATAAATATCCTATTCCTAGGATTTATGAGCTCATGGATGATATATTTGGAGCTAATTAATTTTCCAACTTTGACCTTAGATCTGGTTATCACCAAATTCGGATGAAGGAGGAAGATGTGCAAAAGACTGATTTTCGATGTCATTATGGTCACTTTGAGTTTCTTGTTATGCCATTTTGGTTGACTAATGCTCCAGCTACATTTCAAGAATGTATGAATAGAATATTTTGCAAGAATCTTAGAAGGTTTGTTTTAGTCTTATTTGATGATATTCTGATTTACAGTAACACTTGGGAAGAGCACTTCCAATGCCTAGAGATTGTGTTGAAAACTTTGCAAGAATTGTCTTTGTATGCTAAGATTTCTAAATGTGAATTTTGGATGAAATAAATATTATATCTTGGGATAATTATTGGGAAAGATGGAGTGAAAGTGCACATGGAAAATATCAGGGCTATATTAGAATGGCCATCACCAAAAAACATCACAGAATTAAGAGGCTTCATTGGAATATGTACATACTATAGGAAGTTTGTGAAAGAGTTCTCCAAGTTGACTTATGCACTCACTGATTTGACTAAGAAGGATGATTTAAAGTGGAATGAAGATGCTGAAAAGTCCTTCCAAAAAATTAAATAGGTAATGAGTATTTTTCCCATACTTGCATTACCTTATTTTTCTAAGCCTTTTGTTGTTGAATGTGATACATCAGGTGGAGGAGTAGGGATTGTCCTAAAGCAAGGCCAACACCCTATAGAATTTGAGAGAATAAAGTTGCAGCCTCATGAAAAGATTTACTCTATATATGAAAAATAGATGTTGGCCTTCATGCATACCTTGGCCAAATTCTGACAATACTTGGTAGGAAACAAGTTTGTGGTGAAAAGTGACCACAATAGTCTAAGACACTTCCTTACCCAAAAGGATATAAATGAAAGGAAAAAAAAGTGGGTAAGCAAGATACAAGATTATGATTTTGATATTGAATATGTGAAAGGAAAGAATAACATTGTATCAGATGCATTATCTCGAAGACCTTCTTTTTCTCTCATGGACATTGCTAAAAATTGGAAAGACATGCTACTAGTTGAATATGCCAAAGATAAGTTTGATTGTGATGTATTAGATGGACTCATGGGAGATTATAACTACAAAATTTTGAATGGGCTGATATACTATAAGGGAAGAATACATTTGGTCTGAGATTCAGAGCTTAAGTACAAAGTTTTACAGGAAGCACATGATTCCCCACTAGCAGGCCATCCCAAGATCTTCAAAACCTATAGGAAACTAAGGAAAAGGTTCTATTGGAAGGGGATGAAGGAAGATGTTCAGAAGTATGTGAATGAATGTAAGGTATTTCAACAAAACAAATCAGAACTCACATACCCAGCTGGTTTATTACAACCATTTCCCATTCCAGAGCAAAAATGGGATAGTATATCGATGGATTTCATCATCGGTTTGCCCAAATATTTGGGAAAGTATTGCATATATGTGGTAGTGGATAGATTGAATAAGTTTGTTAATTTCTTTTCTGTTACATCCTATTTTAGTGCTGCACAAGTGGCTGACCGTTTTTTCAAACAAATCTTCAGATTGCATGGGATCCCCAATATCATTGTGAGTGATAAAGATGGTAGATTCATGAGTAGTTTTTGGAAAGAACTTTTCATATTGGTGGGCTCTCAGTTGACTCCAAGTACAATATAACATCCCCAAACTGATGGACAAACAGAGAGGGTGAATAAATGGTTGAAATGGTACCTCTGAAACTATGTGGGAGAACAACAAAAAGCTTGGACAAAATGGCTACACTTGGGTGATTTTTGCTACAACACCACCTTTCACATGTCAATAGGGATGTATCATTTCATAGAATTATAGGGTTATGATGCACTTACATTTTCTGATATGATATTTGGTGATAGTAGAGCTCCAAAAGCTAAATATTGGGTGGAAGAAAGCCAAGAAATTTTAAAGCTTTTAAGAGACAATTTGTAGGTTTCCCAAATTCAGCAAAAACAATATGCAGATAAAAACACTAATACATTTGGTCGGATTTTTCCATGAAATATTTCCATGTTTTGAACATTCGTGGATTAATACTTCATTTTTTTATCATGGCGGAAAAACCATGGAAATATCGACGTTTTTAATTTTAGAGGAACTTTCGTCTCTATATCGACGATATATGGCTATCTTTGCACACCCACCAAACTATTTCCAGCTTTCAATGCGCGGGTCAACTCATGTATTTTCGGCACATTTTCTATAGTTGAGACAATTTTATTGGTGATTGATTGAGCATGGATTGAGGCCGTATTTCTTTATCAACCATATGCAAACTAGAGAGATTAGTCATACTCTGCTTCTTCAACGGGTGACTCAACCAAAAAAAGAAGATCGTCCAACCTTTAGAGGACAATATGGAACCTGTGGGAAACGACATGCCTTCACTTTCCCTTGAAGAAGATGCTGTTGTCACAACTTTGGTTGGAATGCATGGAAATGAAAATGCAGATAAATGGGAGGAATTTGTGAACAATGATATGGAACATTCACCATCGAGTGATGAAGACCTAATTCATGCCAAATATTCTTTTGATGGTAGATTTGTTTTTTCTTTATTTGATAAAATGGTACATTTCAAAGAAAAATATACCTTTTGGAAGGATTCCTTCAAAGCTAGCAACGAATTGTGCAGAACTAAGGATGTCCAAATTCTTTATTTGGTACATCGTGTTACAAGTTTAGAGAAAAGAATTGTGGAAACTAAAAAAATAATTGGCTGGAAGGATCAACTTATTAAGGATCACTGTTCTAAATTTACCATAGTTCTAGCAGAATCTATTTCTGACCTTGAAAGACTGAAAGAAATGTATCAGGATCAAAAGAAAAAAGATGAGGAAACTATAGGGAGACTTGAAAATGAGCTGAAAAACAGGCCTAAAGTTTTGAACATGCCACCACTGAAAACTGTATTTGGTAAGGAAGTAGAACTTCAGCAAGAATTGAAGCAGAAAGAAATATTTATTGTAGCTTTGAAGGTTGAGTTTCAAAGAGAATTGAGAGAAATGATCATTAAACAACAAAATGAGACTATAGAATATGAAGCAAGATTGGAAAATTTGAATAAAACAATTAAAACAAAAAATGAATTGCTACAAAAAAAGAGAATTGAAAGGATTTCAACAACTCTCGAGGCTAAAAGTTCTGGAAGAGGAAAAAAATCAACAGTCAAGGGTAAACAGGTCTACACACTAGAAGAATCAACAGTCAAGGGTAAACAGGTCTGCACACTAGAAGAATCAACAGTCAAGGGTAAATAGGTCTGCACACCAAAAAAATCAACAGTCAAGGGTAAACAAGTCTGCACACCAGAAGAAATAACAGCTAAGGGTAAATAGGTCTGCACACCAGAAAAATAAATAGTCAAGGGTAAAAATGTCAGCACAACAAAAGAATCCAAAGTGGAGGTTAAAAAGGTCATCACACAAAAAAAATTTGGCAGTACAAAACTAGGTGATGTAACTATGGAGAGCTTACTCTATTTTTAGAAGTCCTTGAAACAAAGAGAGAAGACCTTGAATGAAGCTGCTTCAACAATTAATGTTGTAGAGTTTACATTTGGCTCATCAGATCCAACATTGAAGAAGAAGATAGAGGAGAAGGAGGATGAAAATAGAGATCTTCACCAAAAACTATTGGAGAAGGTAAAAGCACTACATTTGGGATGTGATAGTGAGATACAAGATTTGAAATCCCAAATTAAAGGTTTGCATAATAAACCTGTGGTAGAAGTAATTTTGTATACTCCATCTGATAGCAATTTGAGGGCACAAGAGCTCGAGAAGGAGGTACAATAGGTCAAGAGAAAATTAAGTGCAGTTCAATGTGACCTGAAGTGGACAGATGATGATCTTAAAAGAAAATAATATGAGCATTCAAATCAGAAAAATAATAATGTAGAGATGTTGAAGAAATGTTTAGAAGAAAAATATAAATTGCATACAAAAGTGATCAATCTTGCAAACAAAGTGAAAGAGCAAGAAAAAAAATTAAAACATATGGCCGATGAAGCTTCTGTAGAATTGGAGGGTTCTGTAAAAGGCAAGAGAATCTATAGCGAATTTTCTTATTCTAAAAAGGAGGAATTGCAAAAAACCTCCCAACTTCCAAGCAACCTAGATTTCTAAAATAATATGGTGTACATTTGATGTCTATGTACATACTAATATTTTTGTAATATAAATTGTCAGTATTTTTTGGCAATGCATATATTTTCATATAGTTAACGTGTTTCTAATGTGTAATACAAGTGTAATGCGTAATCCATATGTGCATTTTCCCTATGTCTAAGAGAGTTTATTCTGCAACCCATACCAAGAAGTGTGTATGAAAGTACAAATGATGAAATATATTCTTCGTAATATGTTCTACAAATGAATTGACATATGAAATATACTTGTAAGATCTACATTAAAATCCATGTCATCCAAAACAACAATTGATAATATTTTCCAATTTTTCATGGCCAGAACTAAAAATGCACACCAATTCCAATCGAAGTACACTATAGGTATGAAATTTGGAATTTTGCATACAAAAATCTAATTAGACTAGTATAGTTTTAATTTCAGACATAAACTAAACTTCTATAATGAAATAAGAATGCATCCAACATTTGAAATGAGAACAGAACAAGTGTAAATGTTGGTTTCTTGTTGACAAGCATCATAGTTGGAAACCAATCTCATGGCTCTGCAAGTTTGTACGGTATGTTTCTTTTTTATTATAATATAAATGAGAACATAACATATATAATACATTATGAGGAAAAAATAGAGATAATGCACAAATATAACAAGATCGATACTCAAGAAAGTTTTAAAAGGGGCCCAAGACCATTTTTTATTATATTATGCTTTCATTACAGAGCAAAGGGATAGTTTACAGTTGAATCAGTAACATCAAACAAATCCTTCAATAATAACTTTCGCTACTACCTATTAAATTCTATTTATAGACCTCAAGGGTCGGATTGACCATGTTACAAGTGGATTTCATTTGAGTGAAACTGAAATGTAGATTCACCCACGAGCCAACCCATCCTCTGCTGTACTTTCCTAGCTTTAAACGAAGATACCGCCTAATGTGGAACAAGGAAAACATGATAGTGCAACATAGGGGGGGAAACAGGGCTGAAGTGGACGTGCTTCAACACCAGGGGTAGAAAGGGAGTAGAAGAGGAAGTTGCATTCCAATTATCTGGATGGGAGATGCGAGTAGAGAAGAATTATAATAGAGATGCACAGTGCATGAGAGGTATCTAAGGAGAAAAGGGAAATACCCATGAAAGAATAAAATGGTAAGGAAGAGAGAAATGCCACCGAAAAATATGTCTCAGTGGAAAATAACATGCAATACCCATATGATGTGGACAAATTAAAAGCTAGAATTGAAGAAATCAATCCTGCTATGCCACCGAGAGGGAATGCTTGGGTTGTTGAAGAGGGACAGGGTGATGACTCAAGGTAGGAAGGACTTCACTAAGTGACGGGAAAGGAATGTCAAACGAGCATAAAAACAATAATATGGAATGGAACTACCAATGAAAGCCATCGAACCCAAATGAAACTGTCTCCAATTCTTTCCAATTCTACCCATTTCACTCATACTATCAGTGAACTCGAATTTGTGCACATCTGCGGCCATACTGGAAAAAAATTAACGAACATAGAGAATGGATTGAATACTGCATAGCCTACTGATAACAGTGGCCCCTCTTTATCAATCTTACATAAGAAGCAACATGATTGGTAATTGACTGCAGCTGCTAGGAAGGAATCCATGGGGTCAGGCCAAATATGGATATGTGTACTGTGTTGGCCCTTGGAATAATTGAAAGGTGGGAAAAAAAGGTTAATCACAATGAAATGTTGAGTTCATGTCTGGGTGATGCAATCATTCTCAATGCCATCAAAATCCGACTCGATTCAGGTTCATCGAATCATAGAATTTGATGGTTTGTTAAGTGACATATTTAACAGTCGGTTGAAAGTTTAGAATATGACAGGTAGGGAAAAGCGAAAAATACCATTTACAGGTTTATACGATTATATGACATATTTTACACTCAATACATTCAGCACGTGTATGATAGGTTGAGGTATGGGAAAATGAAATCAGGCATGTACGTGTATTTTACAGAAGCAAGTCAATTTTGGATTACTTTACTCAAATGCACGCCCAACATGAAAAAATTGTGGTTTAGGGAAATTAGACCTACAAAAACATGCAAAAACTACAAAAATTGTTGTTTAGGGATATTAGACCAAGCCTAGGAGAAGATAAAAAATTGTCCAAGTATGGAATTATTGGTAAAATATTCCTAACTGGCCTTAGGGAAATGCCCGCCACAACTCATAGGATGATGATAAAACTATTATGAGAGTGTAGATATCTAGATTCTTGTATGGTGCATCCAACCATATAAATAGCCTGACCAAAAATTCTTTCAGTACGAAGATATCAATATGCCAAAAGTGCCTCTCTTCCATATTTGCACTGCTCCAGAAAAATGCCCGCCGAGGAGAGAGAAAGAATCTCCAGAAGATGAAAGTGGTCATGATGGATTCACCTTGTTGGCATCTACCCATTGGGAATATCACTTTCCAAGTGTGAAGGAAAAATGAAATGACCTTGGTGACCTAGGGTTTGAAGAGAACTGGTTAAGTGTTAGACAAAGAGTTTGAGAG